>VUQS01054930.1:2363-13741 GCA_015108495.1 Heterochromis multidens | reverse complement strand
AAAGACCATCTCTGAACCGAGGAGGGGGCCTAAGGGTACATCTTTCACCATCTTACAATGCTGTGATTGCAGCCATTCCCCAATCTCTGTGAATGGTACTCATGGCCATTGATCAATGGTCATGACAATTTGCATACTAATGACCATGAAACTGACCTCATGGCCCATTGTTAGTCAGTGGTGCTGGTTTCGGTCATTATGCAAATGTACTGTTTATAAGGTTGGGGAAGCCTGCAGTCAGCTGAGACTGAAGAAGTTACCAGGAGGTGACGAAACGTTTCTCCCACTAAAAAACGCTACGTCCAGATGAACAGATTCAACTTTTTGGGTTTGGTTTTTATGTTTTAAGTTTGACCACTGAATTGCATTTAGTCTGTGCTTGTGGAATACTACTGTTACTTTTAGATATAAACAAAAGGTTTGAAGGTTTTTCCACTCTCAGATTTCTAGCCTGATTGACAAAATGATTACGTAACTGACTAGTTTAGCCAGCTGTTTGACTTATTCGCCTACTAATGGACTGCTTATTACCTTCCAGTAGAAAAAAGCTGCCTTACTGACTACTAGTCTTACACCAGAATAAACTGATGAAGTGTCAGAGTGACTGACATATTAACTGTCTGCCTTGCTTTGGCATCACCCTCTGGCTTAAGGATCTTCATCTAATATGGATGGGTTGATCCAGATTGACGAGGTGAACTAATCCATGTAGTTTGGGTCAAAGCGTTTGAGCCTCTGTGGGTTGCAAGTCACAGAGGGCAGAGAGAGTGAACGGGGAAAGCTGGTGTATAGATTGCTTTGCAGCATCTCTAATGAGTAATTAAACACTTGAATGGAGTCCAATTAAGATACACACTGTGTTTGCAGGCGTGCACGTGCACACATACACACAAATCCACATGTCGATGCACAAGTAAACATCAGCATGTAAACAAAATCAAAGACACACATACAGAAGCATGCACGCTCATACTAATAGTCACACTCCTACGAGTAAATCAAAAATAGAAACACAAACGCACACATATATACTTGAGCACACGCATACACACACTCAGGTCTCGCCACATTAAGTGGAGCCATATGTGCTGAATGTTGTACGTGGTTCAGCATGGAGTGAAGGTCAATGCTGTCTGACTCTAATAGCGAGCATCTCTTTTCTGACTCCCTCCCTCCTTCCTTCAATTTTTCTGATTCATGAGTGTCTATTTCTCTCTCTTGATCTCCTTTTCTTTCCCTCCTCAAAACTCTCTGGCTCATGTTCTGTCCACTTCTCTTTGTATCAATCTCTCTTTCTGTCAGTTGGTTTCAATTCAATCTCAGGGCCAATTCCAAGAAGCAAAAGCCAAAAAACCCCCCCAAAAAATAGGTGAGATTGCCCTAACCAGAACAACATCAGCATTGTTATTTGGATCTATGGTTATGTTAACTAGTCAGGACCTCTAGTACTCAGGTGAATTGGTAGGAGCCAAGGCCTTAGGAAAATACACTGCAGTAACTCAAAAGGAGAAATGCTATTTATAGATGTTCCAAGTGGTAGCATTCAGAAACAAAAAGCAAAAAGTCTACTACACCGTGAGGGACAACAGGTGACACTTTTGGGTGGTTTCTTCCTGACAGCTTGTTTATTAAGGGAAAGTGACATGCATTGTTGTGTGAAAAGAGAGCTTTAGATAGATTCCTCTCCAGACACCTGATCAAACACTGATAACCTTTCCTACCAACAAAAAACAGGTTCTGCACTAGTTTGATGGCCTAACTTTGAACCATTTGGAGCATTTCAATCAAAAGTAAATTGGTTCAGCTGGAACCAGAAAAATAGCAGATTTTCGAGTGCAAACTTGAAGATGGGAATGGGTGTATCAAATTCTATGAGGTGGAGTGAGACAATGTGCAAAAACACCCCACAAAAGACTCATCGGTACAATGGTCAAGATTAAAATTAGTGGAAATATGCTAAATAGCACTAAAGTTGCAAGAATCCTAAAATGGACTGGTACACAAACCACAAAACAAAGGAGGTTCACATGCTATTCAGTGATGTAAAAGTAACCTGAAGCATACTGACACCTTTACAGCATAGCAAAACCTAATGATAGTCTAACAAAACCTCTGACTTTTGGACCATCTCCTAAAACTGCTAAAACTAGAGGAGGCAGAACAACAGAGGTATGAGATACATTTTTGGATTACCTTTTGTAATGCATTTGGGTGCTACCCAGAAGTGAAAACTCTCATTTGGGTCATTGTTAAGATATTAACAACAGTTTTTTCCAATCTCTAACACTCTCTAACTGCCTGATTCTACAGCTTTGCCTCATTTCTCAAGAGACACAAGTTTCTCATAACTGTAAACACGATTTCCATGTTTTCACATTTTCTATGTGCAAAACCCTTTCTGTAAAATAATATATAAAGCTGGCCAAAGAAATCATTCACTGCTCTTTATGTTCACACAGCAAATACATGCAACCAGTCACTACCATCCACACTCCAAGTGCACTCCTACTCCCCAGGTGTAAATACAAAGCCAATGAATTAGAATCACATGAGCTCTGCAAATAGGCTATTCGTTTGCATGTGCTCTGGAACAATAGATCCTAACTGAGGAGATTAAGACGATCTTTTTCTGATGCAGTATACAGTGGTGTGAAAAAGTATTTGCCCCCTTCTTGATTTCTTAGTTTTTTGCATATTTCTCACACTTAAATGTTTCAGATCATCAAACAAATTTTAATATTAGACAAAGATAACACAAGTAAATACAAAATGCAGTTTTTAAATTATGATTTCATTTATTAAGGGAAAAAAGCTATCCAAACCTACCTGGCCCTGTGTGAAAAAGTAATTTAAGAGAAAGCCTCTTGGTTTCAGTGGTGGAGGTTAATGTGGATGTGTTGAAGCCATTCAAAGCTGGATTTGCCAGGGCATACTTCCAGCATTGCCAGGAGCAGGTTTCACAAAGGAGCATCCTTTGTGAGATGGATGAAATTTTGTGCCCAGATGAAGAACAGAGAAGAGATGATGATTCAGAGTAGTTTTTAAATAAATTTACAGTATAGAATTACATTTAAAAAAAATCTTGTGTACACCTAATCATCTGTAACCCCTTATTTAACTATTTATCTGTCCTAGCTGATATTGGATGAGAGGTGGCATACACCCTGAACAGTTTGCCAGTGCATCACAGGGCTAACATAGACCATTCATGCTTACATCCATATCTAAAACCAGTTTAGAATCACCAGTTCACCTAACATATATCTGTGGACAGTCAGAGGGAGAAAACTCCAAAAGGAAAGGCTTTTGCTTCCAAAATCACACCCTACCGACCCCTGTACCACTGTGGATGCTATATGGTTTTTATGGAAATAAAGGGTTGAAACATTTCTGCTCTCTTTATATAGTATTTTGTGCAATCTTGCAAAGGTGTTGTTTTCTTTAGTTCAAGAAGAAAAAACAGATTTTTAGTAAGAGTACTTTGAATTAATACCTCAAGCATGTAATAGTCATATAATAACATGATTGTTTGTTTGTGTTTTCTGAGGGGAAAGAATGATTTTGACCAGAAAGTTAGCTGGTTCTATGACACTGAAGCTTTGACAATGTATGTGCATTTCCAAAATTGTGAATGGTTTCATAAGATGTTTCAATTTAAAAAAAATATCAGGGCAAGCAGCCCATGTTCCCAACACATTTCCATTCTTTAGATAATATATAACCCTAAATTGCAATAAACAGAAAGTCTCTTGCCTCTTCATTTTTAAAAATTTTTTTTTTTTTGCTGCAAATCAAAAAGAAGTACTGCTGTCTTGGTGTCTCCCCTCTCTCTGTCTTTCTGTATTCCTGTCTCCCACTCACCACGTCTTGGAGTAATCCCACTGTGCCCAAACCCTCTTTTCTCATCTTCTTCTTTGCCACTGATCTCCCAAAATTCCACCCCCCACTCCTCTTCTCTTCTCTTCGCTCGCTCTCCTTCAAAAATTTCTCCTCTGCAAATGTTACAGCTCTAACTACACTCTAAACCGAAAAAAGATTCTTCAGCCCCGAACCCCATTTTAGAGCGATAATGAACACAATTTGCAAATGCTCTTTGTAGAGTCATGCTCCAACCGTTTGCATAGACCCTTTACAGCATCGTCATTTTCTTGTAAAAATTTCAAACACTACAAAATCAGCATAGTTAAAGTGCATTTTTAAAGCACTACTCTTTGATTTTCTGTTTTTGTCATTTTGAAGTCCAACTGAAGTTAAACAGCATGATCTGCTCGAAGAAATTTCTTCTGTAACCGCTTTTAAGAAAAATAAATTCCCCAAAAGGGAGAAATGTATCATTTATATACTTCAGTCTTATGACAGTGGCCTCTTTTTGGAAAAGCAGCATTGCTCTTGACTATATGATCTGCATGTAGCCAATCAAATCATTGCATTTTAAATTATCTATTTTTCTGCCATGGGATGAAGGTTACTCTAACAATGAGACAGCGACACAACATCACATTACACAAGACTAACATTCCAGTGAATATCTCGTCTTTTAATTACAAGTCCAAGTCTTGACCTGCTCATTATCTTCTGTAACGACAGACCAAACAAGCATTCGTGAGGAGAAAAGTGCATTTCCAACATCAGTTTGCAGTCTTGATAACTATGTATCGAACAGCCCTACATAGCTATAGTTACCAGCAGATGTTTGTTTATATTCTTTATATGCACTCAAAGGCACCCTGTCGAGATTTTGATTACTGGTGGACCAACGTTTAATGTTGTTTTTTGTATCATGCAAGTTCATAATAATATGCATGCATGATACAAGCAAAAACACAAGCAAACAAGCTTTGATGTAAACAATGCATAATTGAATTGGGTTTGTAAAGCTTTCAAAACAGAAAATGCGACATGTTTGTTAGACATCAAGGACAGACATGTTTTGCTAAGAAACGCTGATGTCAAACTTAACTTTTATTTAATTAAAACAAACACTAAACTTTTTGTAGGTAAATGCTGCATATATAAAAAAACAAAAAAACAAAACAAAACAGCTTTCACTGTCATGAGAAAAAAAAGTTATTATTTTTTTGCATGACTTCTTTCTCAGTCTCTCACAGGAATCTTTACATCGTTGCTTCAGTTCAATGAGGTTTACAAGCATTCTCTTAAGGTCCCGCCACAGCATTTTAATCAGGTTGAGGTCTGGACTTTGAGTGGGCCATTGCAACACCTTGATTCTTTTCTTTTTCAGCCATTCTGTTGTAGATTTGCTGCTGTGCTTGGGATCATTGTCCAGTGGCATGACACAGTGTCAGCCAAGTTTTAGCTGTTGGACAGATAGCTTCACATATGACTCAAGAATACTTTGGTATACAGAAGTTTTCATAGTAGACTCAAGGTCCCCAGGTCCTGTGGGTGCAAAACAAACCCAAATCATCACCTGTCCACCACTGTGCTTATATGAGATGTTTTTGCTGATATGCTGTGTTTGCTTTTTGCCAGACCTGGTTCTGTGCATTATGGCCAAGTCCAAGTCTCCACTTTGGTCCCGTCTGTCCAAAGGACAACAAAGGAAGTCTTGTGATTTGTTCAGTTGCAACTTTTCAAATCTAAGCCGTGCTGCCATGTTTGTTTTAGAGAGAAGAGGCTTTCTACTGGCAACCAACAAGCCATACTTGTTCAGTAATTTTTCTAATTGCACTGTCATGAACTTTAATATTTAATGTGCTAACTGAGGCCTGTAGAGTCTGTGATGTAGCCCTTGGGTTTTCTGTAATTTCTCTGGGCATTTGCTGGGACGTCCACTCCTGGGAAGATTGTGGAATTGTGTTGATACACATCTGAATGCCCCAGACCAGCAAACTGCCAAAACGTCTGCTTTTATAGAAGTGCTCACACTTACTGATGATCAATTAATCAAGTGTATTTGATTAGCCGCACCTGGCTGCTACTTACCATCTTAAATATTACGGAAGAAGTAAGGGTGTAGTTAGTTTTTCACAGGACTGCATAGAGTCCATAGACCATAGAGCTAGATTTCTCTTCAAGAAGGTTATTTTTTTTCTTAATGTAAAATGTAAACAGATTAGTGATAAGTCTTTTACATGTATGTATGTGCATAACATGCATACATACATGTTGCTGTGTTGGTGGAGAACCTAGAATTAGAATCAGAATACTTCATCAATCCCAGAGGAAATTATGTGGTCACAATATATACTTACTTAAGAACCTTATACGCAGAGATGCTTGCTAAATCAGCTGAACTTTTACTGATACTCACTACTGTCTCACATTAATTTTAGGCTTGCTAAATGATGCAGAACTAAAAGATTCTATAACAGTTTGGTTGTATTTTAATGATGAATATTTTTTTGGTTTTTTGACCGCATAAAAGGAGGATTAATAACAACAAAAACTAAAATAACACGGGAATCTGGATCAGGCCAAATGTGGGCAAAATTTGGGCAAAAACATCATTGGGTAAACATCTTATAATGGCCTTGTTATGTACGTTGGTCCAGTCATCATCTTGTGTTTTTATTGTCAACCTCATTAACCAGCTCTCTCACTTCTCTGATTTACTGTATTCCTAGTGCTGATTGGTTGCTGAAGGCTCACCGCACGACTAAAAACACAGAGAAGACGGAGCATGGTGTTCGGCAACTGGTGTCTTGGTCCTTCTCACCTCCTCCCTTACCTCCATCAGCACTGTCTTTATCTTTCTGTTGCTTTTACAGCTTTGTTTATTAAGTATAGGTTGAATTGGGAGTTTGTTTCTATTAGTCTAGTTTACCAAAACTAGTTTAGGGAAGTATCTGACAGCCCATTGTGTGGTTGGTTCATGGTCTTCTTCCTCTTTTGTTTGTTATAGATGGGTCTCCCATCTCTTTTTGCTTCTGTTTGTCCTTTGTAACTAACTATATTTTCATGATTAAAAGCTTGTTGTTCTTATATGTTAGGTTTCTTTGAGCCATAAATTTAGGGACTGTAACAGGCCTAGAATTTCATAGCTTGCAGTTATACTCATAATGTAGAATAAATCCATCTAAACTCACAAACACAGTTTAAATGTTTGAAGAATTCATAGCTGCATTGAGTGCACATTTAAAATAACCAAGTTATTCTAATTATTGTTATCATGCCTACATGGATTAACCTGATTTTTATTTATTTTTTTGTCACCTGGCTTCTTGTGTCAGTGTAAATGTACTGATCTTGATGTCTCTGCTGGTTCTGCTGTCAGTCAAATACTCTGACCACGCACTCAGAAGTCTAAAGGTTAAAGAAGCACGTCAGATGTATCCAAAGGACTAGCATTTAATTTTTTCAAAAATAAAAAAACAAAATAAAAAAACAAATTTCAAAATCAACTTGAGGAGATTTACAAAAAGGACTCATTAATTGTGTGAATTTAACAAATCCATTATTAATAACGAATCATTGCCACAGCCAAAATCTACAGAGGAATCCACATTTCTTGGAGTGTAGGTTATTCTCTCGTTTTCTCTCATCATCTCCATGTGTTAATGCTAATCTTTTTTCTCTTCACCCCCCGTGCCTCTGTTTGCCCTTTTCTTCCTCCGTCTCCCTCCCTCTGATCATCTCCTTCCACGGTGCTCTTCTCCCCCAAATTTCCTTCTCTAGCCTTTCATTCTCTCTCTCTCTTTTTCTCTCTCTTTCCATCTGGTGTCTCTCTATGAGCATTAATCAGTGCTCAAGCACCATGACCAAAACAACTCCACAGAGACGAGCTGGTTCTCTCTCTGAGTCTCTCTTCCTTAGTCTCGTTCCTATTTTTCTCAAATAGTCACAGATAGCCCCCACCCTCTACACACACACACACATACACACACACACACACACACACACACACACACACACACACACACACACACACACACACACACACTCACAAACACACACACAAAGAAATCCATAAACATTAGTCAATCTTGGTTATGATTTCACCCTAGCCCGAAGCTCCTTTGGTTGTGATGGTAGAAGTCTTTCATCCATCTCAAAACTTGCTGTTGTGTGCAGAGAGCTGATTTTCACAGAGTACGCTAAAAAGTACAGGGGACAAATTGTGCAAAGATGTCCTGCAGTAATATTTTTCATAAAGTTGTTTTGAGTCCATCCATCACAGCCGAGTCAATGCAAATCACTAACTGAGTTATGAATTTATGCTATCAAATGGACCCTCGATCTTTTTTTTTGCTGGCAGCAGGTTTAGCTGTAATGGAGGCTGCAGCTGAATACAACATTAAAATTCACAGTTGAGATCACATGTGGATGCTGTGAATCCCCTGACATTCTAAAACATGGTTGTGCTCTTTCAGCAACAGGTCACAGCGACATTGCTATTTTAGATGATGTGCTGAGATCAATATATTGCACTTTGTTAGGACTTGAAAAGAACATCTTAGCATATGAAGGTTTAATGTTGTCATGTATTCCCCTGAGTAATCTGGGGGCCATGAAAAGTGTTTTTTTAATAATACAGAAACATGCAAAGCTTAAAGGTTTTTTTTTTTTTCATATTAAAGGGTGCTCTAATTGTCATCATGTTTTTAATAATGACATGTCAGCTAGTTTTGGTATGAAATTTAGGGCTGGGAGTCATTATCTCAGCTGCAACTGAAATATATCATTAATGCCAGGAAATACATCAAAATAAAGCCAGTTCAAACAGCACTGCTCGGTTTTATGAAACCTTAAGGTGCAGTAGAGTGAGATTTTTCCATTTTCAGAATTTTAGGCCTTTTCAACTTGCCACACACCATTATTTCCATTAGAATATCTGCCAGGTTACTCCAGCTAGAGGAATGGGGGCAATTATGCTGCATACTCCACAGAGCGTCACAAACAAGGTTGGAAAGTTGACACTATCCGTCATATAAATACTGCTTAGTTTGGAGTTTGTTTAGCATTCTAACAGCAATAATTTTGAGATCCTTTTCCACTCAAAAGTTTGTGTTTGGGTAGGTCATGAATACTGATGATGATGATTCTTTCCGTCCAGCTCAGTCTGATTCTGCATTGTCTTGAGTTCACATTCTGATGAGTAAGAAGGTGGATTGCACATTTACCTCTGGTTCTGCTGCACCACAGAATGAATGCTCATGCAAACTTACTGAGTACTTCTGCAGCTAAAAGTGAAGAGCTTTGCTCTAGTTTTGAAAACTGGTATTATGTTATGTCTTAAAGAAACACTACTTGGACATGCATTCTTTCCAGGCCTATCACACTCTGCCACAAGGCTCCCATCCATCCATCCATTCTCTTCCGCTTATCCAATTCAGGGTCGCGGGGGGGCTGGAGCCTATCCCAGCTGTCTTAGGGCGAGAGGTGGGGTACACTCTGGACAGGTCGCCAGTGTGTCGCAGGGCTAACACAGAGAGACAGACAACCATACACACTCACATTCACACCTATGGCCAATTTAGAATCACCAGTTAACCTAACCCCACTAACTGCATGTTTTTGGACTGCGGGAGGAAGCCGGAGTACCCGAAGAGAACCCATGCAAACACGGGGAGAACATGCAAACTCCACACAGAAAGGCCCCAGCCAGATGGTGGATTTGACCTTGTTGCTGTGAGGCAACAGTGCTAACCACTGCGCCACCGTGGTGCCCCCCCCCCCGTTTTTTTTTTTTTTTTAAATTGAATCAGTTTTTGCTACTGTTTATAGCTAGAATTTTTTACGTGTTAATTTTACCTGTTAATATATTTTTAATGGAACTTCAAACACATGAACCTGTCATGGTGTCAGATTTTAGTTAAGTATTTACGGAGTTTTGTTTTTGTTTTTAGTGTTCCATAGACTGTATAAAAAACATGGACATCAGTGGTTGGTTAGTGATGTCCTGTTGTAACGCCCTGTGCTGAGTATTTTTTAACATCTTGGTGTTGTTGATGCAACAAGCAAGGGTTGGATTTGTCAACTTGTTGGTAGCAACTTCTCAATTACATGCATAGTCTAACTTAAAGCATAGCTTGCTTTATCTTTATCTTTTTGACTCTGCTGGGGACCGTTAAAAACACTATTGCACATTGTATTTAATTAGACTTGAGACTAGTGAGTGAGCTCATAAACTCATCAGGAAAGTGTTTACTGAGGTCATAGATCAAGGTAGCCAAGGGCCTTTTCTCAGTGGACTTCTTTTTGTAAGAACAGGAGTCGCTCCCTGCTGAACATTAGAAAAAAAATGCAGATTTTGTTTCACCTGCATTGAATTACTTCTCTGAATTCATAGTCCTGCCTTTCTCCCTGTGTTTTCTCAGTCTGTTTGCGTTGCAATGTTTTTCAGCTGTGTTCATTTCCAGACTTTCCTCTATGTGCTCATTGTACCATCTTTAGTTTTTAGATGATTTGTGAAAATAATTTATCATTTTGATCATGTGATGCTTGAAAACTGGTCTTAAAGGTTATTGCTTCTCTTAACTGTGAGTAGGAATAAGAGCTTGACACATGTGTCTTAATCTTCACATTCAACAAAGAGCATTGTTATTAATATGTGCCTATTTAAAGATTTTATAAATATGGACCCGGGCTCTCAAATCACTCTTCAGAAACCTATAAGTGATGTCACCAGTGCTCTAAACCTGCTTATCTATGGTCTAATGGACTTCAGGCCAGGGTTAAGCTGTGAGTCAGAGTCTGAGTCACCACAATCATGACTCTCAGTTTATAATTGGTAGAAGCAAATCCTAAGCCAAGTGACCAATGTTGTGTATTATCAAAGTTACACATATTGAAGGTCTCCTGTGTGTTAAATCATATTCTAAAAGTTTCTGTATTGAGCTACAAGGCAGGTGAAGGGTTAAAGCTCCAACATTTTCTCTGATGAAATCACAGCTACATCAATTTGCTCTGTTGCCTCCAGCCTTTGCAAACAAAGACGCATTTGAATTGAAATTTTAACAGTTTGGCTTAATGGTCAGTGAAATGTCATGCACGGCAGAAGCTGAGGTTTTTATCTCCTTTATTTCATCTGGGATCTGTTATCATAGCCACAAATCTGTGTAGCGAAGTGCTATATGGCAGAGTAAGGGTTAAAGCTTTAAGGGGATGATGTGTGTTCGGACTTCTTTTCATTGTGAAGCGAGAGCAAGAGCTTTTTTTCCCTTTTAAATGGGAACACAGCTTTTCTCCACCGGTGGCCAAACCTTGACCCTCAAACCGATCTAGAAATAGGCATTCGCTAAGGGAGGAAAAGAAAGAAACACATGCACACACATAAAGCCTCCAGCCTTTCCTTTCACCACACACACTTCCCACTGCCTGAGCGTAGATGGATATAGTGCATGCACACACACACACACACACACACACACACACACACACACACACACACACACACACACACACAGCATGGCTTC
>VUQS01054929.1:28585-44782 GCA_015108495.1 Heterochromis multidens | reverse complement strand
TTCTCTCACCGTGTTTTTACACCTCTCTGCATTTAATGAGCTATTATTAATCTCTGGCTCTCTTCCACAGCATGTCTTTCTCCCTTCACCCCCAACCGGTCGCGGCGGATGGCTGCCCCTCCCTGAGCCTGGTTCCGCCGGAGGTTTCTTCCTGTTAAAAGGGAGTTTTTCCTTCCCACTGTTGCCAAGTGCTTGCTCATAGGGGGTCGTTTGATTGTTGGGGTTTCTCTGTATTATTGTTGGGTCTTTACCCTACAATATAAAGCGCCTTGAGGCGACTTTTGTTGTGATTTGGCGCTATATAAATAAAATTGAATTGAATTGAATTGTTATTGTTTTTTTTAAATGTATTATTATTATTATTGCTGTATAGTTTCCATAATCCTTCCAAACAAAAGAATCCTCTTATTAAAGTTTTTATTCTTAAGCTTATATTGAGGAAGACTTCAATAATAAATGCGTGTATCAATGAATTTATGTTCTTAATAATGCAATGCAAAATATTCTGACAGTGTAATCTTATCATCATATGCTTCTGATTTTTCTAATAAATGACTATGCATTACAAACATGAAATCATTACCAAATCTTAATGCAGATCTTTGCACAAATACAGTACTGTACATGCAAATGATGCTTGAAGTGGCGAAACATCTAACTTGAAGCCATTTTCTTTGTGGGTGGATTGTTCACCCATTTCTAATACTGATTGTAACAGCCGCCTCTCAGGTCGCCCATATGTCTGTAAAATCAGTTATGATCTGGGTCTCTGGTTTATGATTATGGGAGGTTGCGGTGACATGACAAAAAGGGTCTTTTTTCTTATGAGTCACATGTGAATAATAAATTAGACCCAGGAAATAAATGTATTAAATGAAAAAACATTTCATATAATTCAAAATGAAATAGATTTTTTTCAGTAACATCGAACAATGTCATTCATTATCCTTTTTAAAAAAAAAAAAAATTCAATCTCTCTAAACATCCTCAGTGGTAAATTATTAAGATAAAACGAGACCCTAACTCAGTATGGCTGAAGTGAAGCTGAACCATATGGTGTTCACATTGTGTCTACAGTATGAAAGCATTATATATTATATATTATTATTATATATATTATATATATTATATTATATAAATATTATAATATTGAATAGTAAGTATTTTTGTCTTTGAAATGATTTTCCTGTCATGCAGTGCACAATCTGCTGGAAATAAGTATTCAGGAAACAGAAAAACTGCAGTCAGTTAAGAGATGTATTCACAATAGTCAAATGTGTGGTTCAGAAACCTTTGGAGAATTGTTGGCAGGAAAAGTGCGTTTAAATTAATCCCAGACTATGACTGCATGCCGTCGGGGTTATATTTAAATTCAAAAACTCATCAGTGCGGTCAGATGAACATTTTATTAATGCACCAGTAGTTGTTGTGTACAAATGCCACTTCATATACTTTTAAATGTATGCCTGTAGACTAATGAGTGTTTCCTGGTGCTAATTATAGCATAGCAACACCATAGCAACAGCATGGCCAGAAAGTCTTATTTCTTGGCCTGGCTCTTCACTCACTTCTAAATGTTCTGTCTTATGGGATTTTAGACTGAGGATCTTAGTTTGAGGTAAGCAAAAATGTATCAATCTCAAAACTCTAATTACATTTATTCTAAAAGTATTTTAAAACTTTGTAGCATCTCTGCCTTGAAGGCACACTCTGAAATTCTGTTTAGTGCAGGTAGACAGATGGCTGAGGTTTTGATTAAAGGTCCCAAAGTTATTTGTCTCAACTAAACAGCCCCATGTTTTTCTATCTGACTTAATAAATGTCCATTGCGTCATTTGAAGGGTTTTATGTGAAGTATTTAAGAAGACTTAGAGAGCTGAAGTCTCATCATACCCTGAATAACCTCTTAGAATATTTTTTCTTTTTTTGTTTTGCTTTTCCAAAAAAGAGACAAACATGTCTTTATTTCTGAGATCAATGTGCATCCAGAACAACTGCTATTAGAAACATTTCTTATTTTCTACAAATCGTTAAGCAATGATTACTTTGTGTGCACAGAAAAAACTACAGCCTTCATGAAAAACACAAGAAGCTGCAGCCACTCACACTGTCTTAACTTGGTTTCAGTGCCAAAAGCTGCAGTGGTTTTGTCTCCACTGTCTTTTACATCACTTTTACATCATTCAGCCTTCCTTTCAGTTTAGGCATGCAGACCAGTGAATAAACCACAATTTTACATGTTTTTTTTTTTTTTAATAAAATGCCATGCTGATCTAAACATATGAAATCAACAACATAACATCAAGACTCTGTCCAAAGGCTGTTCTTTTAGATACCAGCTGACTTCAAACCGAGAAGTTCTGACTTCTCTTTGGGTTTCTATACTGACATGCAGAAAATCATCTAGGGTGGGATTATTTTTTTATTTTTTTAACAGGAGATAAGATTAATTCCACTACTAGGATTAGGTGTGCTTGGCTGAAAAGCGTCAGGATAAGACCTGCATATAAATGGTCTGCATTTATATAGCATCTTTTCAACCTTTGCAGTCCTACAAAGCACTTTAAATTATGTTACACATCCACCCACATTCACACACTCACACAACAATACCACGCAAGATGCTTGCTTGCTGTAAGGAGTACCTTGGAGTAACTTTCCCAAGGACACTTCAGCAAATGAAAGGCACAGGGACTGAATCGGCAGCCCTGTGATTAGTGGACAACCTGCTCCACCACCTGAGTTGTGGCTGCATCATGTATGTTTCTTGTACTCAGGTATTCCTTTAAAATGATTTTGAGTTTCTGAGCTTATTCTACATATTTAAAGGTTATTTTTGTAACCTTTTGTAAATTGCTGCACTACTTAAAAAAGAGAATAAGCAACAGTCTGTATTTGCAAATCATAGATTAACCTTCAACATATGATGTAAATTTTCAGTGAATATACTATTGTTTGTAAAGATTTGTGGGCACAATAATTAATCTCTTACATTTTTATTTTAAAATTCTTGGTTTTAATGTATTTTATATTTTTAGTTGCTCCTGCTATTGCTGCTGCATTTCCTGTGGAACATTTTCACATTCCTTGTGTTATTCTTGTTTGTTTCATGTGTATGATCTCTGCCCTTGTTTTTTATGCCTTGTTAGTCTTTATGCATTGTTTGTTTTTGGATCTTTGGATGGTTAATGGACTCTGCCCTTTTGCCTGCTCCCTATCTGCATTTTTGTGCATGACCCACCTCTGCTTTGTTTATAAACACTTGGATTTTGGACCTTATGCCCTGTCTGATCCCTGCATGTGACACTGCTCTTGCTCTTAGTCTTTTACACTGCTGTTCTTACCTATGCCTCAGAAGCCCAGGGGTGGTGGTTTATCAGAATTCATGAGCTGAATGACAGGGAATCTTGTTGAGCCATTTTTATGAAAGAAAATAATTTTGTCTTTATTGGTAACATCGGCTTAATAAATAAAAATAAATAACTTCAGTGAACTGTTATACAGTGTGAATCATATATTAATCACAGTCATGATTATCACTTCAGTACATAAAGTGTGCGCACTGAACTGCAACATTTTAATAAAAAATCTTTCTCATGTTTATGAAACATGAGAAATACAGACATTATGGTTATGTCATAAAATTACTATTTTTGTGAAAAGAATGTAAGAAATGCTTTTCTTTTTTGGGACTACTTAACAACACGTACCAAGTGGTATTACTGCATACACAGTAAGTAATAAAAGTGATTCTCAAAGGAATTACTCAGAAAGAAGAAGAGCCACTAACAAATCTCTCTCAGAAACTCCAAGAATAAAACTTTGCACAACTTATAAAGAAAGCTGGTTGGCTTTTGGTTGGCTATAGAGTGTATATAAGCCCAGACATCGTCCTTAAGTTTCTGCTGCTTCCTTTGAATGGGCTGCCTCCTACTTGGATCTCTAAACTCCTACGCTCATGCTCAACCCCAAAGCCCCTCAGCTCCTCTAAAAGAAACCCTTTAGCTGTTCTATGGAGATGTTGCATGTTTGAGGTTGTAGCCCCTAGATCTCAGAACATTCTCTCACACTATATCCGATCTGCTGTCATCACTGACACTTTAAAAATTGTTTTCATATCCTTTTTTTTTCTTCCTTTTGGCCTCTCAGTCTGCATGGCAGGGCTATAAATGCACCACACTGTATGAACATGTGTTTTATTTGTCTTTTTGTTGTTGGTCTGGTCTATTGATTGTTTCTTGCTTTTGTTCTTACACATAAAAAAAACTTGGACTCCCCAGCCACTGCATTAGGTACACTGATTCAACTGCTTGTTAATGGAAATATCTAAAAAGCACCAACTCAGTGCATTTGTGCATGTAGACATGGTCAAGACGACCTGCTGAAGTTCAAACTGAGCATCAGAATGGGGAAGAAAAGTGATTTAAGTGACTTTGAATGTGGCATGGTTGTTCATGCTAGATCGACTGGTCTGAGTATTTCAGAAACACACACATCTCAAGGGTTTACAGAGAATGGTCCAAAAAAGAGAAAATATTCAGTCAGCTGCAGTTCTCTGGGCGAAAATGTCTTGTCGATGCCAGCGGTCAGAGGAGAATTGACAGAACTCAAATAACCACTCGTTACAGCCAAGGTATGCAGAAAAGCATCTTTGAATGCACAGCACATCACTGCTACAGCAGCAGAAGACCACACCAGGTGGCACTCCTGTCACCTAAGAACAGGAAACTGAGACCACAGTTTGGGCAGGCTCACCAAAACTGGACAACAGAAGACTGGGAAAATCTCCAATCCATCATTTGTTTGATGAGTCTCGATTTCTGCTGTGACATTCAGATGGTAGGGTCAGAATTTGGCATAAACAGCATGAAAGCATGGATCCATCCTGCCTTGTATCAATGGCTAAGGCTGCTGGTGGTGTAATGGTACGGGGATATTTTCTTGGCACAATTTTAGCACCAACTGAGTATCAATTAAACTCCATAGCCTACCTGAGTATTGTTACTGACCATGTCCATCCCTTTATGACCACAGTATACCCATCTAATGATGGCTGCTTCCAGCAAGATAATGTACCATGTTGCAAATCTCAAATCATCTCAAACAGTTTTTTTTTTAACTTGACATTGAGATCACTGTACTCAAATGGCCTCCACAGTCACCAGAAAAAATCCAATAGAGCACCTTTGGGATGTGGTGGAACAGGAGCCAACACATCTGCAGCACCTGTGTAATGCTGTCATGTCAATATAGACCAAAATCTCTGAAGAAAGTCTCCACCCATGAATCTGACCCATGAAGAATTACGGCCTTTCTGAAGGCAAAAGAGGGTCCAACCCAGTACTAGCAAGGTGTACCTAATAAAGCAGCTTTTGAGCGTATGTCAGTCAGTTGATCCCTCTGAAGACTTCAGTTGCTGTATATTTACTTCTTTATTTTAAATTTTCTGTCAGCACAGTTAAATGAAAATTTACAAATAAATGTATGAAAAATGTTTTAAAACAGAGGTTGCAATTCAACATTAAAACTTAAATGGAGTGCTGGATCCCAAATTAAAAAATCCTGAAAAAAATTTAAACTTCTAACTCAACAAGGACAAATTAGCACTACAGTGGTTTGAGCCAGTAAACAGGTGAAATGTGAATATTTTGTCTTGGTTTAGTTGAAAGCTTGAAGTTTGTTGTGCATCTCTTTAAATTTTTTGGAATACGTATTAAAAAAACATGGGTACACACATTAAAGGATGTAAAATTGTAGTGACACTATAATAGCCACACCATTAATAAAAACCATATATACAGTATATGTACTGTTAATATGGTTTGAACTTTTAAAATAAAATTAAAATGCAAGCAGCGATGAGAGGGCCCTCACACCGCGTGCCGTGGTCGAGCTATGCCGCAGTCCGGCTGAGCCACGGGTCAGGCGTGCCGCGAGTGAGCAGAGACACGCTGTCACATGGTTGTTTTTTTTTTAGCCCTGGGCGTCGTGTCATTTAACTACTGAAACCCCTATGCCCACTAGGCGGCGATGGCGATTACCCTCATACCATGTGTCAAGCTGATGCACATCATGTGTGGAACCACTAATTAAAATTTTATGCGCATGGATCGATGATTGTCACCTACTGCATATTTCCTCTTTGCCACTAGGTGGCGCCATAAGTGTGACCTCATATTGGCACACACGACTTTTAAAGTTTTCCAAGCCCTCCAAAACATGACATTTCCTGTTACCACTAGGTGGCGGTCTAACTATTGCTGACAATTGGCATATCAATCTGTTCAGGGTTGGACTCTCATTATGCATGCAAGTTTGGCAGAGATTGGACAAGGTGTCTTTGAGTCATAGATATTTCATGCTTCATGACAAAACATCAATTTCGCCATGCCACCAGGGTCACGCCCTTTGGCAAAAACTCACAGTTTTCAATGTCCAGTAAGACCAACTCCTTAAGGCTTTCCTGGGCAAATTTGAGGCTGCTCGGGTCAACCAGCTTGACATCTCAAAGTGTAAAACATGTCATTTCCTGTTCCCACTAAGTGGTGCTGTGACCATTGCACTTGAAATGTGTTCAGGGGCAGACCCTTATCACACCTGAGAAGTTTGGTCCAGATTGGACAATGTATGTGTGAATGACAGCAAATTAAAATTTTATTGGCGAATGATCGAAATTCGCCATGGCGCCACAGACACGCCCTTTGATGGAAACTCAAAAGCTCCACAATTTAATATGCCCCAGGTCTGTAGTTTAGACTGACCAAATATGAAGTTGATCTGATAAAATCCCTAGGAGGAGTTTGCAAAAATATAACACCTGGAAATGGAAAAAATTGCCATCTTCAAATCAAAATAGCAGACTTCCTGTTGGGTTTGGGTCAACGGATCGCCCAGACTTTTTTCTTCGTCTTGGGATGATAGACGTATGTACCAAATTTCGCTCATGTTGCTCAAAGTATGTGTCCGTTGTACTTCATTAAAGTCTGCATAGGTGGTGCTCTAGAGCCATTTTGACTCGCCCATGTCCAAAACCAATAAAATATGTACATTTTCACCAGACAAAATTGTGCAAAATTTCATGAGGTTTTCAACATGTTAAGACCTTCAAAAAGGCGATTCATTTCATAACATAATTACACTAATGTTGATCGAAATTCGGCGCGCCGCCACGACCACGCCCATTCATGAAAACACAAATGCTTTGCAATTTAACATCAGCAAGGTCACACACCAAAGATCATGGTGATCCAATGAAATCCCTAGGAGGAGTTTGTTAAAGTATGAGGCCTAGAGATGGCGAAAAATTAAGCCAAAATTACACTTCAAATTCAAAATGGCTGACTTCCTGTTGGGTTTGGGCTATGGCTCCAAGAGACATTTTTGCACATCTCGAGACATTATACGAGGGTGCCAAATTTCAGACTCATAGATGAAATGTAGTGCCAGGGCTGAGTTTTTGAAATTTTGTAGGTGGCGCTGTGGAGCCATTTTGCAATATTTAATGACCAGAGTGACAAAACCTGAAAGGAGGTGTGTGCCAAATTTCATGAGTTTTCGAGCTTTCCAAGCCTCTCAAATACTACTTCCTGTTTCATGAGATTTGCCATGCCAACAGGGTGCGCTGTTAAATGAAAACTCAATTTTCACACTGAAGCATCATCAAGGTCTGATGTCTATTCAGATTGATTTAGAGGTGGATGTGGTCAACCTGGAGGGCGCAGTACATCAAAGTATAAAACATGACATTTCCTGTTCCCACTAGGTGGCACTCTAAGCATTGCTGACAACTGTCATATTAATCTGTTCAGGGTTGTACTCTCATCATGCCTGTGAAGACTGGGACAGATTGGACAATTTTTCTTTGAGTTACAGCAATTTTGTGCCTCATGGCGAAACATCGCCATGCCGCCAGGGTCATGCCTTTTGGCGAAAACTCACAGTTTCAATATACAGTAAGACCAACTCCGTAAGGCTTTCCTGGACAAATTTGAGGCTGCTCGGGTCAACCAGCTTGAAGCTGTACCTCAGAGTGTAAAACAAGTCATTTCCTGTTTCCACTAGGTGGCGCTGTGACCATCATTAAATATTACAATCGAAATGTGTTGAGGGGTGGAACCTTATCACACCTGAGAAGGTTGGTCCAGATTGGACAATGTATATGTGAATGACAGCAAATTAAAATTTCATGGCAAATGATTGAAATTCACCATGGCGCCACAGACACACCCTTTGACTGAAACTCAAAAGCTCCGTAATTTAATATCCCCCAGGTCTGTAGTTTAGACTGACCAAATATGAAGTTGATCCGTTAAAATCCCTAGCAGGAGTTTGCAAAAAGTCTAAAGCCTGGAAATGGTTAAAATCTGGTTTGGGTCATGGGGCTAATGGACTTTTTTGTCCATCTTAGCATGTTACACATGTGTACCAAATTTCATGCATGTATGTGAAACAGCGCGTTTTATAGGGGGCGCTACTGAGCCATCTTGCTCCACCCATGTCTGAAACCAATAAAATACGTAAATTTTCACCAGACCTGACACATGTGCAAAATTTTATACGTTTTTGAGCATGTTAAACCCCTCAAAAAGGTGATTCATTTGCCAAAATATTAATAAACAGAGCGATTACAATAGGGCCTTCACACTTGATAAAGACTTTTATTTCCACTCACAATTGATTCCTAATAATATGTCAAATGCTTTAGGAAAGACAAGAATCACAGGCTATCCTATGGTAATGCAAACTTGTGAGGAAGTTATTTAATTTTAATTTAAGCTTCTTCTCTTTTTTAAGGCACTCATGAGATAGTTTTATTTGAAGTAAATGAAGTCTCTTTCAAAAATAATTAACTGAACAGGGATTGGTTGTTGGGGTATTCATAAAAATACTTAAAGGAACACTGAGGCCAACTGAAAGTACTTACAACGTATAAACACGTGTAGATGCTGGAAGTCGGGGGGAAGCTAAATGTGTGCACTGTTTGGAAAAGCACACACACTCAATAGAAACAGCATGATTCATGCATTGTTTGAATTAAAATATAATGAATGGCATCAAAGCAACCAACGTTTTAAATAACTTCCACAGAGAAAACCACATGGGTGATGGTAGTGAATCAACACACACCCTCAGAAATCTTTGTTTTTGGGTTTTTTTAGGACATTTGTACGTCAACATTTTCTGTGTCTATAATAGAGGCGCAGTAAATCCATTTTATGGATGTATGTGTTGTCGAACTACGGTATCAGTTAGCTTTCCTGTCATTTGTTTTGTCAAATTACTGTAATGCAATATCATTTATTGCAGCTGATACAAGCAGAAATAGTTATTTAAGAAAGAGTCAGACTGAATTAAAATGGACTAAAAAAAAAGCTTTTGACCAAACAACATTAACCATCAACCATTTTGCTTATTGATTAGAATAATTCTTGTCTGATATTCTTCATCACCAAAGTTTGTTTTTCTTCTCTCCACTTCTAACTGCTGGGAAATCTGCTGTTGCTAATTAAATTTTTCGCTTCATTGGAAGTACTGTGAGCTCATACAAAGGCTTTTAGTCTTTTCATTTTCTACAAAACCTTCCTGCTGGGAAGCAGGAAGTGTCAGTCAGCTGCCCACATCATAGGGTTTTCATGTGTTAAGGTGATTTGGTAATTAAATGCAAGATATATATTCATTCAGTAAAAATGTGCTTATAATTAAGGACACACTGCATGAGAAAAAAGGGTCAAAAGGGGTCACACATTAAAAAGATTTCGTTGTTAGTTTTTCCACCTCAGACCGCAACTGACATGCAGCTTCACATCCATGCAGCTTCACATCCATGCAAATGAGTCCAGCTGATATTTGCAGTACAGAGTGACCTTATCTACAAAGAGCTTAGGGGATCTGAAACCCTACATCTGACTCCGACTTTCATACACATTCATAACACTGAAATTGAAAGGTGGCTTCTCAGAAAGCTTATATTCTAATTGACACACTGCCTGTGGACAAACCCTTGACATTGGTGGTAATATTTCAGCACCCCACAATATTACTTCAGTATTCTGTTAAGTCCTTACTAAGCTTTCACAAAGAAATCCCATCCTTGACTTTCATACACCTCCAAATTTCTTAATATCTTATTAACTTGATAGATCTCTGTCAGTCCACCTGTTGTTTGCCTGTGCAGTCTGTTTCAGGTGTAGGGGATCTGAGTGGAGTGCTGAGTTTGACATCGTTTGGATAAGCGGTTCTCATATTGTAGCTACAAGTTGCTTCCTGTTACCAGTGTTTCCCCTACAGTGACTGCTGCATGCGTCACTCTGTTTGTAGGGTTAAAGTTGATCACTAACTATACTTCCTTCAATGGTCACTTGAAGCTGGCTTAATCCCAATAGACTCCCATATAAAAATCCCACCTTTATAGCATTAAAAAGCATGTTTACAGCCAATTAAAGAAAACTATTTTGACCTCCACGGACACTTTCCTTTTCCATAGCAACTGTAGGGGACTATTTTCTTTATAACTCATCAATGTGGATACTGTGTATACTAGGCCTCACTTCCACTAATTGGAGTCATGAACTGGACCTCTCCACCATGTTTGTGCTGTTGTTGGACTTTTTGGACCATTTGTCTGTCTAAGAAGTTTGTGCATAAATTTGGGTGAGTGAAATTCTAGTATTTTATTAGTCTGTTATTTACCACTAATTACCAGATATGTGTCTGTGCCTAGCACCCATAGTTTCTGGATGTAGCTTCCTAACCAAGCTTGCAAGAGTTAGCTAATAACCTAGCACCCCATGCTCTTGTCCAGATATTCTGGCTTTAAAAAACTAACACGTTGGTGGCCAAAATACTAACTTTGAGGCTTCAAAATGGAATGGGTGACTTTATGGTGGCTACATCCATGATTTATATACAGACTATGGTTCACCTGAAGTTTTCAATAGATGTTTTAAAAAATTACAGAGTTGTCTGTGTGTCCAGCCAGAAAGCTGACATTACATTACTGTTTGGGACAAAGTCTGCTTTTGAATTAATATACTGTAGTTGTGGAATTTTACAAGTTGACTTTCTTGGTCTACAGTTTGGCTTTCCATCTTGTTTTCTTTTTAAGATTTATTTTTGGGGTTTGTTTTGTCTTTATTTGACAGTTTTGCAGGGTTTTCAGGGTTCAGTATCTTGCCCAAGGATACACTGACAAGCAAACAAGTGAGCCAGGGATCAAACTACCAATCTTCCAATTAGTAGACAACCCACTCTACCTCCTGAGCCACAGAATATAAAGAGTATAAGTGTATTAATTTTTTCCTGAAAACAAAGAAAGAAAAACTGTGGTTCGTGTTGCAAAATAACAGATCACAGAGCTGCTTCTTTGCCAGTAAACAGAGATTTACTTTTTAGTCCTCTGTGATTGTACTGAAATAATTTTACAGGAATATGTTCATATTTTCTTGGTCTTATCTGATGGGTGTCCCTCTGCTGAACAAAGATGAATTACTAGACCGCAAGCAATCAAAACCACTAACACCATCAGAGCTCACATTACTGAATACACAATGGAGCCAAGCGCACACACGCACACACACCACAAAGACAGAGTGTAATTATTCAACACCACACAGACAGTCACTATGCTGTCAAAATATATAAAAAGAGAGGGATGAAATTTTTATGCTGTAGAGCGTAAACAGTTGTGCAACAGAGGCAAAATAATTACAGCTGGAAAAAAACTCCCCCATTAGTATGATGGCAAGTGTTTGTATTGAACAGTCTCAGGGTTATAGCCTTCAAGTCTTCATGGCACTTACCCATAGGTAAGGACTCTCAAAGCTTCAATATGTGAGAGATTGCTCTCCAGCATTTCTGAAGAGTTTACAATCATAAAAAGAATTCCTTAAAATAGGATGCAGTGTCATAGAATCACTTATTCAACAGTATAGTCGTTGACATGCTCTAGCTTGATCAGCTGTAACATTAAAATGCTTGTTTGTGAACACTGATAAATTTGATGTACTGTGTATCTGTATGTACTTGGAATCTAGAAATTTTCCAATCTAAATACCACCTCTACTTTTTGATGACCTTTTGTCAATGCTGCAGCAGTGACTACAGATACTCATGCATATTTTTGCATAAGAAATATGTGCCGCACACTAATAAAGAAGAAAAAGATTTCTCAGAGATGACGGGCAAACATAAATGTATAGCTTTTAGTTTTCCGCCAACTTCATCAAACTCTCAGGTTCAAATAACTTCACAGCAGTAGGAGAAGGGACACAAATCCAAGTGAAAAAATAGACAAAACAAAATGCAGTTTGAACAATTATCGTTGAGCTTGTGCAGTTTTCCATATATAATCACTAGCTGTTGTTAGGTAAACCTATTTAGCTTCTCCTTAAATCAAATATCCATCCAATCATCTGTTGCCATCAGTGCCTTAACACACTGGCCGTGGCACAGTCTTGCTTTAAAAAGTAAGAAAGCCAACAGTTACAGGTTAGAGAAGTTTTGGGACAGTAAGACTGTAGTTTGTGTCTCATTTGTTTTGCTTTGTTTTATACTTTCACTCACTGGTTAGGGTTTGGCATTAAAAATCACTTAGATAGGTTTAGGAAAACATTCTGGTTTGGGGTAAAATCACAAAAAAACCAAACAGTACACTTACCCAATGCCAAGGGTCCTTTAGAAGCGACCATATTTGAAGATTTTTTTTTATCAAGAGACCCACCTCATCATTGCCAGAACCAGGTGTGTCATGCATTGTTGTTGGTGCCAGGCTGACTCATTTGACTATTTCAGAAACTGCAGATGAAGTGGGATTTTCATGCACAACCATCTCTAGGGTTCACAAAAGAAAAAAAAAGAAAAGAAAATATGTCCATGAGTGATTGTCTGGCTGAATTGGGGCAATTCTGAAACTTCATATGCAAAAAAGCTCATCTGACATCATCATTTAAAAAAAAAAAAAAAAAGCGTTTTGTATTAATAATATTAAAATTAGTTTGACAGGTGGACTGGTGCTGTATGTCAATCTTGCAAAATGAAGAGATGTTTTTTTTAAATTAATTAGTCTGTCTGAGACTTTTAATTGTGGGTAATGTAAGTTTTTATTCCCCCTTAAGGGGGGCAGATAATAACAGATCATAAATGACCACGTGGTTTCAAGTTGTTGGCATTTTTATTCACAGACAACCAAAACTTGTTTTTACGTCCCTCTGTTTCAAACGAATAACCTTTAATTAAAATAACTTTTCATCTTCATTTTTCATTAAACTTATACGACATGTACTGTTACCATAGTAACTGGTAGTAACGCGCTGGTCCCGCCACAAAATCCGTTCGGCTCTTGGTCCGTTTCCAAAGCCATCCGTAGTGAAACAAATACGTTTTGCTCAGCTGCAATGAATTGACAGCAGGGACGAAGAGATTAGCTCATTCTAAACGTGGGACATGGGTAAAGTTTATCTTTATCAGATTATCTGCTCGAGTTTTACTCCACGGCGTTGTATCAGTCATAGTTTCTAGGACTGTGTAAGCTGAGGAAAAGTGACTGATGCAGCGCTGACTGTAGCGAGATGTTAATGTTAACAGGTTCGACGAGGTGGAAACTTCGCTCTAGCTAACTAGAACAACCTGTACTTTTTAACAGCATGGGCCCGTTTGTAAGATTCACAGGCCAGAGTCAAGGAAGGGACCGCATATTCAGGTGAGTTGTTCACCGTGTTTGTAACCTGCTCGTACAAATGTCAGTTTATTTTTCTGATGTAAACGCGAAAGTTACCACATGACTGACCGCGGACCAAACGCTGACACCTCCGTTAATTTTGTATCCCTCTAACTTTTCCTCCATCTGCTTCTTTTTCATTTTAGGGCAGCCCAGTATGCGTGTTCACTGTCCGTTTATTTACTCCGAAACAACTCGGAGAGAAAGGAACTTGTGGCTAGACTTAAAAGTCTGGAAACCAGCTTGAGTGCTGGACGAAAATGTAAGTACATTTATGATGTGAGGTAGGAGGCGTTCAGTGGCTGCAGTTAAATTGGATTTCATTTTCAAACCCTCTGTGTGGTTGCCTAAATTTATTACATTAATTTCTGTGAACAAGCTCCGGCTTGTTTTTACATGAATGGACCATCGCCTTAAAGTGCGGAAAACCCGTGATGTATTCAAAGAACTTGGTTTATTTGACCAGCAGACAAAACAAATGCAGTTGTAAAATTTACAGTTATTCAAATTAAACAAACGCATCATCTTTTTTGCTTAACACATGACTTGAATAATAAACACTAATCTTATCACAAAACCTGTCTCTCTATTAAATTTATCTCTGCCTCATCAGCAAGGCCAGAAGTTCTTCCAAGTAGCATGCAAATGGGCAGCTTTTTCTTGTCTTACCAAACTTCTGCCTACAGCTTGGTTAGACAAGGCTGCTTGTAGTCATGTTGTTCTGTAGATTTCTTTTTCCCCACTGTGCGCTGGGATAAACTCTGCACTGACTGTGGCTGTAAATGGCTGTAACACTAATGAACTCTCATAGATGTGTTTACTTTAGAATTTCGTGTGGATTTTGGGACATTTTGAATTTTATTTGGTTGCTTTAGTATGACGTAAGCTTGGCATGGAAATGAAGGACATGGCCGTGCCTTAGAGCAGGGTCTTTTGTTATGCTGCAGCTGAGCTGTGTAAAGGCCAAGGCCAGGTTCTGTTTGTGCACCAATTAATGATCTCTTCGAGGGCCTCTACTGCCTTTAGGTCTGACCTGCCTATCTGTGTTTCTGGGTGAAGGAGACATTTATGTCTCCCAATTTAAAAACAGAGTGTTGTGAAATGTTCAACAGGAAAGGAAAAGACTTAGGCGAATCGTTGTGCTTCCAATATGTAAACACAGTTAATCAAAACCTTGACCTTTTTCTCTCACATGTGAAAAGATATTGTAGTTCAGTCTCGGTGTAGCTTAACTGTATTTTTCCATCTGTTGTAGACTGCTACAATGAAGTGTTAACCTGCCATTTCACATTAAATTGATTACTGCTCTAATACCCTTTTATCTCCTCCTCCTTTGTCAGTGCTCAGGCTGGGAAATGCAGCAAATTCCATTGAGGCTGCTAAGCGAACCGTGCAACTCTCAGACCGAGTGCTGCGCCTGTGCCTTACTGTGGCCAACGTGAACCGCGCCCTCTACTTTATCTGTGACAATGTACTTTGGGCCAAAAGTGTTGGTCTTATCCGCAATATCGACAAGGAACGCTGGAGCTTAAATGCATCTCGCTTCTACTTCTTCTCATTAGTTATGAATCTGACCAGGGATGTTTATGCAGTTCTTCAGGTGATGACAAAGAAGTCAAGAGATAAACACTTTAAACAGAGAATGGATCAGCATCTCACTGAGAATCCTGAAGTAGCTGAAGTTGTCATCCCTCAGCTGGATGGTTTTCTCTTTTTGCTTTTGGAAAGCCTAAAATCACACCCTGCTATTGCCTTAGACTCTGTGAAAAACATCTGTGATCTCTTCATGCCCTTAGATAAGCTTGGTTTATACCAGTCAACTGCAGGAGTGATGGGATTCTGTGGTCTGATATCCTCACTGATTGGGATTGTCACCCTTGCACAGCCCACGCTAAAGATCACACCGTGATAACATGGGTGGAGTTAAACATTACAAAGTGAATGCAGATAAAAGGGTTAATCGTGACAGGTGTGTTCAAGAGGTCGCTGGAGCTGTAATGGTGCACAGAGGTTAACCTGGTGAACAGAACACAAGCACATTTTACAGCACTTGTTTTACACCAAACCAATAATAATTAAGGGACTTGCACTTTTCTAGAATTACTGGATTTGACTGTTATGCACAACATTTTGGATTAATTTTGAAAGGGAGCAAATCAAGTTGACATATTACCCTTGCATATTTGTTCTATTTAAGAAAATCCAGAGCTAGACTGTTTTGCATTCCGGTCTTGTACAACACCAGCTGTTTTACACTGAAGTTGAAAATAAGGGCTCCTTACTGGTTTAAAAATGTAAAATGTTGATCTAGGTGACTGTCACTTTTAGGCCCACTGTTTTCTTTTTCGGTGCTCTGTTTTGTGGTTAAAATTAGGTGAAATATTTTCAGATTCAAGTAATGAATAAGCTGCTTATCAACCAAATGGAACACCGATTTCAGGGACTTTTTTTTTTTTTTTTTTTCATTTGGCAGTGGCTTAACT
>VUQS01054929.1:13134-28565 GCA_015108495.1 Heterochromis multidens | reverse complement strand
CATTGGCTGAACTCTGGCTGTGAGTAATTTATAGTATGTATGTAATGAATGGAAGGTGTGTTTAAAAAATAAAACATCCTAATATGCTGTCTATGAATTGAATGCTTGAGACATAAACTCACCGGACCTTTTGTTAGTTACACATGTTCAGCTACTCTTTAACGCCAGTCACATGGCCGTAACTCCATGTAGATGTGGTCAAGATGACCTGCTGAAGTTCAAACTGAGTATCAGAATGGGGAAGAAAGATGATCTAAGTGACTCTGAAAGTGGCATGGTTGTTTGTGCCAGACAGGCTGGTCTGAGTATTTCACAAACTGCTGATCTACTATGATTTCCCCGCACAACCATCTCTAGGGTTTACAGAGAATGGTCAGAAAAAGAGAAAATATCCAGTGAGTGAAAATGCCTTGTTGATGCCAGAGGTCAGAGGAGAATGGCCAGACTGCTTCTAGTTGACAGGAAGGCAAGAGTAATCCAATCGCTTGTTATAACTAAGGTATGCAGAAGAGCATATCTGAGCACACAACATGTTGAATCTTGAAGACGATGGGCTACAGCAGCAGAAGGCCACATCAGGTGCCACTCCTGTCAATTAAGAACAGGAAACTGAGGCTACAATGCACACGGGCACAATAAAATTGGACAACAGAATTCAGGAGAAACGTTGCCTGGTCTGATGAGTCTCGATTTCTACTGCGACATTCAAATGATGGGATCAGAATTTGCATAAACAGCATGAAAGCATGGATCCATCCTGCTTTGTACCAGTGGTTCAGGCTGTTGGTGGTGGTGTGTGGGATATTTTTTTGGCACACTTTGAGCCGCTTAGTACCAAGTTGAGCATCATTTAAACACTACAGCCTACCTGAGTATTGTTATTGAGCATGTCCATCCCTTTATGACCACAGTGTACCCATCTTGATGGCTGCTTCCAGCAGGATAACGCACCATGCCACAAAACTTAGATCATCTCAAACTGGTTTCTTGAACATGACTGTACTCAAATGGTCTCCACAGTCACCAGATCTCAATTCAATAGAGCACCTTTGGGATGTGGTGGTAAATTCGCATCATGGATCTGCAGCTGACAAATCTGCAGCAACTGTGTGATGCTATCATGTAAATATGGACCAAAATCTCCCAGCACCTTGTTGAATCTATGCCATGAAGAATTAAAGCAGTTCTGAAGCCAACCTGGGACCAGAAGGTGTACCTAATAAAATGTCTGGTGTATATTGATTCACATTATTCAGTATTTTCAATGTTACAGTTTACTGAAAAGTTAATAACACTCTAATGATGTCATAGAGTTAAAATTGGTTAAAATTGTGCCTTTTAAAAGTGTAATGTGTTTTAATAACTTCTGAAAAACATCAATGGATCTGTTCAAAAATGGAGCAATACTGCCCTCTTGAGGAAGCATGACACGTTGAATTGAAAAGAGCTTTATTTTTCAATTTCACTGAGACAATACACATTTTTCTTGAAAGCTTTTCTCAAGAGGATGGCATGATAAAGCATCCACGATCAAAAATTGCAAAAATATATCCCATTTCCCTTTCACCATACTTGGGTTTTGCTGTGTAAAGAATGAACAAACTATGCAAAGATGAACTCAATAAAAGAACAAACATACAAAGCAATAAATACACTTTTTCTCGTAGCTAGATCAAATGCAGTGATTTCTAGAAGAAAAAAAAGTTTAATTTCACATTTTATCAAGGCATTTACTTTCCAGTACCAAAGAACATATTAAGGAAACCTATATCAAATAATGTGGAAGTGGGTTGCCAGGTTGGAATCAAAACATAAACAAAATCCAGGCTGCTCTTTCAAATACACGTGAGCAAATATCAAGTGGCTTCTATAATTTTTACAAAGCCAACTTGTCATAACTGGAAAAATTCTGCATTTTCAAAGGCATCTGAGATTAACGTTATAAAAAAAGAAAAGATGAAAAAAGCACTTTGAAAAGTGGCACAGTGTTAAACTACAGATTTGTAAATACTGCTGGCCCGAGTTTTCTTTTTCCAGAATACCGATGATGGTTATATGTAGAATCACTCTGCTCTTTGAATGAAAGGCACCTTCAGTAGTTAGCTACTGGAACAGTACAAAAAACAGACAGTTAGCACTTGAAAAGCCCCTTTTTTAGCAAGGGTTTGGTTTCCCAAAAAAAACTTTTAAACAAATGGAACATTTATCTTCATTATACTGTGATTTTGCCCAGGAAGTTTCACCTCTTCTACAGTTTATTTGATCACACTTTCATTTAATAGAAATAGTTAAATTATGACTTTGAATCTGTCCTGATCTAGCTGGTGTGCCATCCTACCATCAGCAGAAATGTTTTAGTACCTTTTAGTTTTGAATGGAAACAGATTATGCCAAATAGAAATAAATTATTTTGTATTTTTAAGAGGACCATGTGCTTTAATACACCTGAAGCATATGCTGCTTAGCTCTAGTACCAGAACAAACCACAGGTGTTTCTCACATATAGGATATTTGCTTAATTGATCAAAATGCATGTAAACAAATAAATCTTAAGAGGTCTGGTCCTGAGAAGATATCCAACCAGGCACAATAATTAAAAGATTTCTTTGGGTGTACTGGAGCTTTAAGAATCTAGTTCTGGCAATACTGAATATTCAAAGCTGGTGCTTCCTGGGCTTATAGTTGTCCTTTCCCCCCAATTTATCAGTGCAGATAAATGTTCCTTTCTTGGAAACTTTCATATGTGCCAAGACAGAGGAAATGTTGCTAGTCTAAAATCCTTCAAATATACCAGAGTACTGAATGTATTAAAGAAAAAAAAGTTCATTTGACTGCAAAAGAGTGGCTAAAAGTGCGCTAAACCCACTGTGTATTTGCAATGACAGAATCAAAAGGAGCATGGTTTGGGGTTTTGTACTGATTTCTGCAAATATTCCTCCTTCTGATAGTGGTGCTTGGTAGGATTCGACAGTTCATGATTATCTGACAGATAATGAAACCACAAATGAAGCTAAAAAATAGGAAAAAAAAACCAACAACACAGATAAGACAACTGCTGCACAACATCTATCCAGTAACTGAACTATCCTTCAAGCTAAAAGACATTTACAGAAACAGTCTGAGCTGGTTAAGCCAAGAGAATTTCAGAACTGGGGTACAAGAATCATGGAAATGTCAGACATAATGTACATATCAAGGCAAATATTGGCTTCATTCTATAATTTTTAGCCACCTTTAAGACAACAGTTGTGAGTATAGCTACACTGATGCAAATGTCCAGATTTCAATACTGAAATCTGATCACTTATTTCCACTTCAAGCCACGGCTAATTAGGGTGAAATAAAATGACAGGTTGTGGTTAAATGAAAGTCTAAAAGCCTTGCCAACAGCCACTAGAGGTCAGTCTGCTTTATACACCTAACTGAACCAGAGTGGTTTGAACTTAGTGAGCAACCCACAGTGCCATAATCCCCACACTTATCCCCGTGAGGCTAACAATTACACAGTCAAAATTTTTAAAGGCATTTCTGTCACATTCAGCAGAATAACATCAAAATGTAACACTCACTGAAGTGAATTATTCTTTCTCACCCAAAGCCCAAATTAAAAAAAAAAAAGAAAATCACCAAGACTTCAACCAAAGAAAAATCAAAGTAAATAAAAATGCGATAAATAAGTGTTAAAAACAAAAATGCCTGGAAAGCGAAAAACAATGTTTCATAAAGCAACTCGTAATCGTTCGTCTACAGTGTAAACACAGCATGATCGTGTATATCAGTAAACCTGTTACGATAGAAGTTGGAGAGATTTGTGAATTGATAGATTTTTTTTTCTCATTACATACTAAAAGGCAGTTCTTGGTACTGTAGGCTACATGTGGGTGAAAGTGACACAAACTGTGCACAAGCACTATCTTGAAAACCAGCGTTATAGTACTGCGAGGAGTCGTTTTGTGGCATTTCAACATTTCTTAGAAATGAAACAGGACATTAGCAGAAAGCTACAGGACAAAATCCATCATTAAAAAAGCCTAAAGAAGCAGGTTTTAAAGAGATATCAACTTTTTAGGGTCTCAATCCTGCAGAAAAGGTGTCTTGTGTTGATGTCTCGCCGAGGTGATATATAAATTAATTAGTAAATTTTGATCTAGTCTAAAGAGAGACACACTGTTCATGGCATGGTCCTATTGCTGTCAATATGGGATTTGATCATTCAAAGATCAATCATCATTTGACTATCAGCAAAAAGCAAATAAATTTCTCTATTTTTAAATATAAAGACTTTAGTAGCATTTGTTTCCCTCTAATATTGATTGTACCATCACTTTAATACTTAAAAATCAACACTTTTTTTAGTTCAGGCGAGATAAAGGAGAATTGTTAGGCAGGAATGATCACACCCGTTGGCTTTCACCGTGTCACTTTTTACAGCAGAAAAGAATCCAGCCATTGCAGCGGTAATCAGAGCTGAAAACCAAAAGGTGTCAAAGGGTAACATTGGATCACGAGTCCGTTGTCTCAGCCCACTTTTGAAAAAAGAACCTCGCTCCTCGATTCCATCAAGACCGAGGAGTAAAGTGAATAGTGTCTCAGTGGATTCAGGACCCAGCGGGGCAATCTTTGGGTCCATTATGAGTCTTTTGGTCCAGTCATATTTCACCCTGAAGAGGGTCGAGGCCAGTCACTACGAGAGTCCCTGTGCTCTGTCATATTCTGTGATCAGGCCTTTGATATGCGACAGTTTCTTATGGAGATACTCACATCGCTTCTTCTCTTCCCGATACCCAGGAAACTTCTGAAGGAAAGAAAAAGAGAGTCCAGTGAGAAGTTGTTGGCTTCAACCTGATTTTATGAGAAGCTGCTTATCTTTGCTTATCTCTGATCATCAGCAAATAAAATATTAAAACAGCCACCAATGCCATGTCAGCAATAAAAAACGGAATGGTTTGATATGAAGACACCATGACTAACCTATCCATGGGACATAAGAAGATAGATTTTATTTTACATTTATTTTTGTTTTTAAAATTAACTTAGGCTTTCTTAATGCCAGTAACATATTTAATTTGCAAATGCATTCAGATTAAAGTATAGCATATTTAAAGTCCAATAAATCTTCCCATTTTCCACTGTACATGACTTATAGATTAGTCCTCGATAGATCGAGATACTTTTAAATACAGGAACACTGATGAGTTCAGCAAGCTCTTTTTAAATCCCTTCTGTGTGCTACTTATACAGGAATATGTTCGAGTGGTTCTTGCAAGTCACCCAATGGATAGAAGTGTTCAAATAAAAGGCAGGAAATAAAATGGAAATAATTCTTACTTTCTTGTACTTGCGATACTTCTGTAGTATTTGTTCTTCCATAAGCTGAAAAAGCAAATACAACAAAAGGTGTTAGTGTGCCATGTATCTGATCTGTTTTCTCTCTGGTGTTTTACAAGAAATGGAGCAGCTAGAGTAGCCTCTGAGTCCAGATGGTACCTTGTATTCTTGTGTTCCCGGAGAGAGAGTGTTGATCTTTGAGCCCAACTGAACAAACATCTCTGTGATAGCCCCAATCCGGTCATGAAGAGCTCTATATTCATCGTACTCAGCACAGAAGTCCTGATTATACTGTTGACGCTGCTCCAGCGCAGTTATGGTGCTGTATTTTCTAAAGAGAAGAAAAGAAAGAAAGGAAAACGTTAACTTTTTAAAAGCAGAAGGAGCTGTTGTTTCCCAGTCTTTCCAGTAGGTGGCACTGCACATTAGGGGAACTGGAAGGCTTGACACGTAACAGATTACAGTCTGATATGTTGACCAGGTGTATAAATAAAAGGCTTTTTTAAAGTAATTGTCAAGGAATATTTGTGACAGATTATTTAGCTATGCGTTTTCTCACTATATTTATATATAAATATTTTGAAGCAGAATCTCAACAGTCAGTCGGACTTTGAAATCTAAACTCCTCAATGACAGATGAATCTTTTCTAATCCTGGGAATATGGCATAAATAACAAGGAGGGATAAAAAACATATTTAATCTTACTTTAAATAGTCAGGCAGTTCCTCTGCTGTGGCACAATTAACAGGTGTTTTCTCTCCCTCATGCTCTGTAGATAGGAAAAACACACACATTGAAAAAAGGTTAAAACACACTGCCAATGCAAATGTGATAATGTGTCCATCATATCAAGGCTGATGGACTCATTTATCACTGTGTCTGATAAGAGACCCAAGCCGAGGCAAGCAGTGACGCCAGCAGCCCTGAGTAGGAGGCAACACTGCCTGCTGACTCGCTCGACCGTAGGTCACCCAGCTGTTCCACAGTCAATCATCAACAGGCTAAAGAAAGGATGACGTTGTGAGAGTCCTAACTGCTCGTTAAAATTAAAATTGAAAACTACAGATTGCTCTTTGTGATAATATTATAATATTAATATAATATATATAATATATAATAATAATACACTGATTTTTGGCAACACAATAGGAAACACAAAGGATGATAAAACCTTGACATTTTATAGTTTTATTGCTCTTTACCTTGAAGATTTTCTTGATTCTGCTTCAGGTCTGGACTAGTCTCTATCCAGTCTGCTTTCAAGCGTTCTCTTTCTTTGTCTTTGTGTTTCTTGGACCTTTTCTTTTTATGTTGGCCATTGGTGAACTGCTGGTCATTGCACATGGAGGTTTCACTGTGTGGAGGCTTGGGGCTGGGTGCAGTAGGAGCTGCTTGTGTCCTCTCCACTTTGGGAACAGTGGATGACCCGCTGAGTTTGTGCGGCGAATACAGACCATTTGGGCTCCCCTGAAGATGATTGTTGCTTTTGTCAAACTCCGTTTTAATGTGTCCACTAGAGTTTCCATGACTAGAGGAGCTACGAGCCCCATTGGTGCCAAAGTCAGCATGGGAGGGCGACTGCAGAGGCTGACACTTGTCTAATAGCCTTTGTCTTTTGGGGGTTTGGATGTTGGATGGGTCCAAAGCTAATGGGCGTTTCTGGGAGAAAAAGAGATCACAGTGACTGGAAGTTGCATTGACTGTGTTTGCAAAGTTTGCAAAGTATGTTATTTTTTCATTTACTTTCATGCAAAAATTGACATTTTAAATGCCTTTACATCAATAAAAAGCTACAGCAAAAACTGCAAAATATGAGAAGACTGCAGTGAGGCTCTCCTCAAAGGGAACAAAATCTTACTGGGAAATCTTAATGTTAATTTGCACATTAAATCGTGTTTGTTTAATCTTTATAAAAATCAAAATGAGAAAATGTAGATCCACTGTAGGCGGGTTGAGGGCTATTGGTGTGAGAAATGTGTTGTTTGATGATTTCTCGGCCAAGACTAGTTACTTGGTGGAGTCTGGTTTTTGACAATTAGTGCTTGCCAAAAAACAGTCTGGAACATAACATGTTAATCTAACCAGATCCAGCTACATATGCTAGAGGGAGAAGTTTGCCTTCAGGGTTTCCCAGCAGGAAGCAGCTTTCAGTAGCAGTTTGGTTAGGTTTAGGTAGCAAAATTATTGGGCAAAGTTTAAGAAAAGCTCATGGTTTGGGTTAAAATACACCCTTCCAACAGCATTAACCACTTCTTGAAGAGCTGTCTGGCATAAAACCTTAAAGGCTAATGTCTCCCATATTTAATATAGAAGACACAAGACTGGTGTCAATCTTTGCATACTGCTCTGGGCAATGCCCAGAGCAATTAGTCCTTGCCAAGAAACAGTTTGCACATTTGCATTTTGCATAAATGTCAAACAATTTCTGTGTTTACACAATGTACTGTGAATCTGCATAAGAGGAAATTCCCTATCTATTCTTAGTCTAATAGGACAGAAGTAATAGGGGAAAATCAAGTTGAATTACCACAGGGAGATTTTTGGCAGGACTGAGCTGTGAAGGAGAATCCCCGGGAGTTTTGTGGAATGAATGGTTGGACTGGGGACTCTTCAGCTGGCTACTGTGGAGTGGCTGAAGTTTCCTGAGGAAAGATTGAGAACACAGCACCTTCAGTTGGACAGTAGCTTCAAGGTAACTGGTCTGTAATGCTAAACAGGAAGAGCCAGTATGTAAGTCACAACGTTTTCTTTGGCAGATTTCTGAGCAAGCATACGAGAAATTATCATTTAGTTTGATGTGGCCTCCAGAGAAAAGAGAGATGACAGGCTTTTCAGAGAAGCACTAATCATTAGAAATGTGCTTTTTTGTTTGCTTTTTGTGTGGTTCTGTGGCATATTTTGTGTCTTCAGTGATGAAATCCACAAGGGGGCAACCACAAAGACAAAACGCAGTCCAGCGTAAGAACAATAGCAGCCGATTTAACCTCTGTAAGGCCAAACACTTTTTTCTGGTAATCTGCTTCCTACAGCTCCTTCCTCAAACAGATGCCACTACATAAAGCCACTTCCCCCTGTGGCTTCAGAAAAACCTCTTCATTAATGTATAGTGCAGTTCAGAAAAGATTAACATTAACATCAAGCAGTAAATCAGAGTAGTAAGAAAGCCTTCACAAGAAGAACCTACTCTAATACATGGATAAACTACAAGGAAGAAGTCTACAATTTACAGTATGTACACAACATCACAGTTTTATCACACTTGGCAAATGAGTTGATGACTACAGTTCTAAGCCTTTTACACTTAGTGGGGGTGGTGAAAAAAAAGGAGATTGTGCAATCAGACAGCAGGACTTGAACTTTTTCCAAAATTCTCTTGAAGCACATGGCCTGCATGTTTACTGGCAGGCTGAGGAAACGCACGAGGGGTGGAAGCTCACCCTTAACAGCTCAGCCTTGCAACTCTGAGCGCTCCATGCTAATGCCATTTGGCAACACAGTGCAGGGAATATTTTCCTGCACTTTGATGTGTCCATTAAGCGATTCATCAGTGCAGAGAAGCAGTCATTTAGTAGCTCCCCTTTCAAAATGATCACAGCAGACTTCTACATTAAGTCACTGGCCTTTCGGTGTTAACGCCAGCACTGTCACAAAGCATCTATCCCCCTTTTTCTGCCTTATCTGACTATGAGAAGTCTCGGAAAATCTTAGAAGAACTTAAGGGTAATGGAAATATGCTTAATTTCTTGCTGCCAGTTAGACACTTACACTCATGTGATGATGGACTAAACCCAGCAGGTGATTAATTTAGCACAATCTCCTTCCGGCACCTCAGATTTTGTATGAACAAGTTGCCGGTAGGTGGATATTTAACGCTGAGCCGAGCTTGCTGTTTACCCTGTTTCAAGTCTTTTTGATAAGTTAAGCTAACCAGCTGTTGGTGGTATCTTCTAAGTAAGACCAAAACATAAGATTATCTTCTCATCTTATTCACAGTGAGGAAGCACACGTTTTCTAAAAAATTTTGTTATGCATTTTAAAGTCTCTCAATGGAACAAAATACAAAAGGTGTCTGGTGGTATATAATGGGTAACTTAATTCTCACCTAATTAGGAGTCTGTGGATGAGCTGCTTCTCCTCCTCTAGATATCCAGGCCAGTCTCTCTGGACGTGTCTGTAGAGCTCATCTTTCAGAGAGTAGCTGTGGTCTTTAGGGCTTAGTTTAGCAACCTGAAAACCCCAAGAGATGTCACTCAATCCACAGAAATGGGACAGAATGTAACAGAAAAATACACCCAGCTGTGTTTGGCTGCAGTGACTTAGCACCAGTGAGTAAAACAAGAACTACCTTCAATCTTTTTTGTGGCACACTGGGTTCTGTATTGTGTGCTTGATAAACATTTTAACCCTAATCCTGCTGATACAAATCTACCCAAACCAACCACTTTCAATTTTGAAAGTAGTCAGATCCCAGCTGGAGACACCCCGCCCCCCTCCTGTCAAAACACAATCTTCTCGTCCAGAGATAATTAAAGCAGAGCCCTAATTACAGCTACCAGCAGCGGCACAGTCTCCACTCGATGATTGCAGTGGGACACTCAAACATTGTGAACACAGGAAACATGCCTGAAATAAACTAAGCTGACGTCACTTTTTTAGAGCAGAGTTTTTAGCTGCGTAACACTAGGCTAGTTGCAGTGGGTATATACATAGTAGTTTACTAGTAAATTGCATATTGGGCTTTATGTTTGCAGGGTCCATCTTTGACCTGATATAAAAAAGCAGCTTGATTTGTATCCACCTGAAATTTTTGACATATGAGTAAATTCCTCATTAGTGGGCAATGTGTTTACATAGCATTGTATCAGATATCTCACCTCTTCCAGTACTGAGGTCAGGTCAGCCTTGTCCTTTGGAGTTGCCCGTTCCCTATCCAGCCATAGCAGCAGCTCGGGTTTCCTGTAGGGCTTTAATGCCAGCAGATGAATGATGCGATCTCTCAAGGGCCGGTGTGCCACAGGGCTGGGAACCAGGCTCCTCTTGTTGTTGGGGGAGTGCTTATTGTTGCTATCTGAGCTTGACACCAGAGCTTGCTTCCTCTGGACCTTCACACACTTGCCTAAAGTCAAAACAAAGCAACTTACTTTGATTAGTAATAGGAAATCAAAAATTTATCACAGTAGTAATCTCAAGCTGCCAAATGGCAATACAATCGCATCCCTATACAAAACTTACAGATTATAACTGATCTGATAACAGGATTCAGAGTATCCTGTAATAGCACAGCCAACATGTTGGGCCTAATCCAGTCCTCAGGCCAGATATACAAATCACAACCTAATTTTGAAAGACAGACCTTGACACAAAAGTCTGTAAGGCAGTACCTGTATTCAATCCCTGTAACGTAATGCAGTCAGCTTTACGCAAATAAAGCACATGCAGGACATCGGATAAATCGGATAAACACTCTCTGTGCATATGCAGAGGCAGTGTTCCTTAGTGAATGGGCTAGATAGCACGGTTAGCTGCTGTGTAAACAGGAGAGTGTGGAAACTAAAGCAACTACCACAGAGAGGCCCTTTCTCGCTGTTGCACCATTAATTCAGTTGGACCTAGGCAGGCAGTGCTTAGAGATAGCTACAGAATGTAATCTCATTACAGCTGTGAGACATGCTTTGAGGTTGCTATAGGTCAAAGGCTAACAGTGCTTTCACAGGGACAATATGGTAGACTATGCTGTATGTACTGAGGATGATTTACAGCACAGTGATAATATGAAAATTCCTGACATTTACACCTAACAGTTTTTCAGTTTTGGCAGTATAAAGTATTCCTTGTAAGTATTTCATACATTTTGCATTTGCAAGTTTGTTTCAACAATTTACCTTGAACCATGTCATGTAGATTTTAGGCAAATATCCTCCCTACACTGAAACAACCTGTAGTGCAACTTTTCCAACAAGCAGGGACTAGAGCCATTGTTTCACAGTAATAAATTAAAGCAGCGCTTCAGGGAAGTTTAAGATTCTCAGGAAAGCTTTGCTGACTTTCTATTGTGACCTGCTATAGTTTACATGCTATATAGTACCGCGGGTGCATTTCCACGCAATTACCAAACAGTATGAGAAGTAACTGTATGTAGGAAACAACTCACTTTAGTTTTCTTTTAAGACTTTTTCATAGCACCAAAATGTGTGTACATTTCTACTAAATGCAACCAAACATTAAATCATACATTACAATCTAAATTGTGGAGATTTTTCTATTGCAGCCTGCAATTGGGAGTTGATGTATGGAGATTTTTTTCTGTCCAGTGTAACATTACTGTACCATAAAAAGACAGCAAGTTACCGCAAAACAACTGTGTAGTCTCAACTGCATGTGGTGCATTCTGTGATCCATAGCCCATTTCTTTCCCTCCCCGCAGGAGTGTCCAGGAGATGGCAAGGTACATGAAAAGACATGTTTAACTGAAATGGGATATTCTCTAACTGCACCACGATGTCTCCAGTCTTTTCCGACATTTATTATCTGAACAAACATGTAAAAGCCTCAGAGGAATATTTCTGTTTCCTTGTACAAAATAAAAGCTAGGCTCACACGGGACTTTTAGATGTCATTAGGTCTCAGGGATAGATTACCTATAAAGAGACGACGTGGTTCGATTTAATCAATGAGGCAGAGTAAAGAAATGTAAATGTAAAAAAGGAGATCCTGCATGTGAAGAACAGATCACTCCAGTTTGTGTGTGCCTTCTATTTAGATAATATTTAGGAAAAAAAATCAAATGGAAATGGATAATGTTTCAGTCTGTGTAATTACATTTTAGACAACTTCATCAGCATGAGACCCTTTAGTGCATACTTTGTGCAAACCCAATCACATTAATGATGCTGGCAGGCAAACTGGCAAAGTGCCTGAGCAATTTTGTCAAAATGAAAGCAAGAAAGAGAGGTACTGCTCTCACATGAGTAACTGCAACACAGCACTTTGATCAATTATGCGATAACTTACACACCATATGGTAATTATCAGAAGGATTAAATGTTAAAAGGCAGTGGTTTCAGGGCTTTCTGGGAACATAAAAAAAAACTCCAGTTATCTGTCCTTGATCCCCAAATGCCTGAAGGCTACTATGTAAACTGAAGTTGGAAGATACAACAAAATATAGATACACCTATTGTAAGAAACTTACTTGGTCCTGGCTTGATTTCAATTGCTGAGCGGCTCCAGATGTCCTTCTCCACCTGAGACATGCGCTCCCGGGTCGTCTGATAAGAGTCGTCTGTGGCACAGACTGTGATCTTGTCCTGAATGCTCCCTTGGCCCTCCAGGTGATCCCTGCCCTCCCTGTAAAGAGGGAAGGAGCCTTAGGAATTCTCACTGTCACCCTACATTTTGTGTTGCATTTTTTTTTCTTTTTTAGGTTTTTTTAATTTTCAAAACTTCTAGATAAACAGACAAAAATAACAGATTTCATTTATCTATCTTTGTTTATTTATTTGTTTTAACTTGAACATGTCAAACTGCATCCGTTCTTTGAATTATTGTGGTTTAGTAACGATGCAAATACATAAACACTCACTTAGTAGCACTTTTGTAAATGAAAAACATCTGATTAAAAACTGCACTAGGTTTACAAGAAACCATCCATCAACTACAATCCACACAGCATTATCACCACAGGCTAAAGATGGAAAAGTCGCTGCATTGAATAGAATGCAAATCCCTCCCCACAGCAAGAGGATTGTTTATTTGCCGTTTATGCATCACAAACTGTTCAATAAACTACATTTTTTGGACATAGTTTTGAGAGACTGCAGGCAGTGAAGCCGAAACAACAAACACTGGAAAATATTGTAAACTCAGGTTGTTCTTGATTGTGTCATTGCTTGGCAGGTTTTTTTTGTGCACACAGGATTCAGTCTGTGTCTGTGGCTGGGTTTTCCCGTGCTGTGTCACATATATTCCATATTCCTCACTCTGAGAAAGAGACAGGGAATCATTGTTTTTGTACATATATATATATATATATATATATATTTTCTCTTGTGTCGGTTTCACTGTGCATGCTCCGCTTCACCCAAACAGAGTGTGGCAGACAAGTAACGATACGTCACCTTGAGTGCAATGAAAGCTTCCCAGCAAGTATTCAAAATAACATAACAAAAGGACAAAGAGACAGATAACCCCACTGACTGCTCACCAACTCGTCTGACTGCAATGAAGTCAAAAAACTATCGCAAACAAACAAATCTTGTTGACATAGAAAGCAGGACATACTGCCGACCCTTTGTTGTTAAATTCCTTTATGCTCTCCTTCTAAACTGTATGGATCTACCAGTGCACAGCTCCTTACATTTGACATATTAAGCATATAAAAAGCATTAAATTTAACAAAAAATATCAGCTCTATAGATCAGTCCTTTGTCACTGATATCCCATCCACCCATTTAGCAAAATATCAAACCAGTAACTGAAAGAAAAAAATTCTTGTCATGGTTCCTCTGTGACTCCATACCAGTTCTAGTCCTGTTACCAAGCATCATTCTTAACCACAAATGCATAGTTATGAAGGCTTAATGGCTTCAGTGCAAACAACCTGCTCTAATGTAACCTTTTAACAAACCTTTTGACGCTCCGCAACTATAAACACTACTTCTCTGTTCTCAGTTACTACTGGTCACACCTTTGAGGTCATGGTGGCATGAAAGCCTCTGGGTATTATTGTAGTTGAATACAGCCTGACAGCAGCGCTGCCTGTTTTAGTAGTATTACTAAAGAGAGAGGCCACTGTTTGGTCGGGTCCTGTGGTCTCACTCTGGTACCAAATTTACTACAAATTCCATTTGTGTCGACTGCGGAAAGAGTTACGTGCGTGTTTCTTACCCTGAGACATACTGATGGATGCAGTCAAAGCTGGACTGAGGCTTGTCTTTGCTGTCACTGGATAGGTAAAACGAGAAGATTCTGAATCCATCAGGAGACTCAGGGGTCGGTGCTGGGATCTTTATGTACTAATCAAGACAAAAGAAAACAAAGAGAAAAAATGCTTTTGATCAAATGTTAAAATAAGCAAAATCAAAGGCAGTCCTTCGTAATCATTAACAGTTTGACAGTGTTCTCTGACATGCTTGAGTGTGTGTGTGTCTGTGTGTGCTAGCATTGCTAATTTGAGAGCCGTGTTATGCAATAAGCATGTTTTATCGCTCTCAGATATAGCCTCAGCTGATTCAGTGTTATCTCAAACACATTGCCCACAGTAAAGCAACAAACCAACTTCTTTCATTCAAACTTACAAACTTTAGGTTTTATGTTTTTCCTGCTGTCAGTGTGACCTAAATGATCTCTTGTTTGGGGCCCAAAACCGAAGCTGCATACACCTCCCAGGTCAAGTATGATGACCTTTAACTAGTCACAAGACGAGCCTGTTTGAAAGGCACAACATAACAAAAGCACAGTGGATGGCCTTTTCACTCCGACGATAGCCTCTTCTGTCACAGACTGTCCACGGCTCCGTTCCAACAAACAAGCCAGCAGGGTGAAGTCTATCTCTGTTAGAAGCCTGTTACATAAAATGACCTAAAAACCCACTTCCACTGAAAGGATAGTTCAACTTAGAAAGTCATTAGCCAACAGGTAATATGTCCTTTAAAGCACATTGGGTAGTGGCTCTCTGCTACACTGCCTGCAGCTGTGTTTCAGCCTGAAAATGGACAGTTTGGTACTTCTGTTGATAGACTGTCCTAGATTCAGATGAAGCCAGTTATTATTGCCCATCCTTTTACAAACATGAGTAACTGTTGTTGTTTTTTTTGTTTTTTGTTTTTTTTTTCTCCCTAAGGTAGATCCTGTGAAACCACCTCAGGCCGAAGCATGCAGCAGTTTCTTCAATTGCAGATCTCAAGAAAAAGCAAATGTCAGTCAGATGGACTTGAAGCTGCTTCTTTAGTTATTGTTCATGATTGATTGATGATGAGCTGACTGAGCTGAGAGCACTGTCCCCCTGGCAGATGTGGCTGGCAGGACTATAGCTGTCACAAATGCCCAGTCATGCAGTAAAGCCATAAGCATTTTTTTTTTTTTTTTTTTTTTCGCCGTGTGC
>VUQS01054929.1:0-13114 GCA_015108495.1 Heterochromis multidens | reverse complement strand
AAACCCATAAACTTTTTTTTTTTTTTTTTTTTTTGCAGCAGGGAGCCAATGAACAACTCTTTTCCTTGACACCCCTCCTCCTCTTCTAAAACCCAATGCATGCCATTCACCCCACCCCCATCTGCCCCCAGCTTTCCCTCATGTGCACCCATGTCAACACAAAACGCAAAGCAACACACTAGGCCGGGGACACTTGAAATTCACAGCTGACCATTAATTTTGACCTATTTATGTCTGACTGTTAACATGAAGTGGTAAAGCAGGGTCCTGCATATGTCGGCTTTGCTTTTTACGGTAATTAGGAATGATCAACCAAAAAAGCATCAAAGTCAGCAAGGATAAGAGGCGAGGCATGTCCTCGGGACCTTTTACTTTAAAAGAGTAAAGTAGTAGTCACCACAACCAAAATTAGAAGTCACTAAAACGAGGGAAAGGCATGCAGAGTAACTGCGCACAAATTTGTTTTTAAAATGAGGGTACGGCTAAACAAAGACTTTGGGACAAAATGAGATTGCACTTACACATTTAGCATTGCAATACTGCCACCACGTCCCCTCTTTCAGTCAGTATGAGCCCCTCCAGCCATGCATTAGATCTGCTTGTCACCCCCATCCATGCCACCTTGCACACTTCACATTCTAATTCTAATCAATGTCACTTAGGTCAGACTGTTTAGAGGTCACCCCCATTTCGTTCACAGCTTCCTTCTCAAGCTTCATAACCATATGTCTTTTAACCCATTAGCTCCCACTTCCTGACTTCTCAAGGAGAGCCTTTCTGCGTACTCACAGGATAACAAACTTTAAAGCCTTTAAAATGCCATAAAAACTGTAAAACCACAGCACATGAAGCCTGAATCTACCTTAGCATAAATCCCAAACAAGGAGATGAGAAAGAGAGAGAGAGATAATGAATCTTTGGCTAATCAGCAGCAATTGTGGAACCAGTGACCACTATCACATGACCTACTGTCTCATAATTCCAAGAAAAGATATCAAGCTATATCTCACAGGAAACAGTTAATCATAAGAAGAGGTTAGCTGGTATCAGTTATCTTGCAGAGGCTTCCTCCTTGCTTTGAGATTTCTTAAGGATATCACTGAGTATAAATAATTAATGCAAGCTTGTATATCAATTTAACTTTTTTTTTGTTTTAACAAAGCATTTGGAAAAATGTTAAAATTTTTCATTTGAGTCCAATAATTTGTTGTGGCAACAGAGTGATATAATAATAATAATAATAAAAAACAAAATAATTGTCTGCACTTCTGTGAATAAACAACAGGAAACAGGAATTACAATTTTTCTGCGGATTCATTGGATTACATTTAAACTCAACCCCAGTTTTGTTTTTTTAAGCCTATGTTTGTTTACATTTTGGAAAATGAAGCATTTCAAAAATTAGGTTTGCAAAGGCCACAACAGATGATGATAATGTGCTCAGAAAGTGTAAGTCACACTGAATCTAAAAATATGCGTCATGTCCGTATGTTCAAAATTTAAGAGTCACTTTCTGTTATTTTTTAGAGCCTACACATGTGCACGCACTTGTCCTTTACACCTAATGGTGTATCTATGTCTGTTCTTTGGTGCCTCTTGAGTTTGAAAACTTCTGTAAGTCTTCATAGATGGAAACAGCCAAATTATAAGACCAACCCCATATGTCTAATATTATTTTTTAGCTGCTCACATAAAAGATAAAAGTGGTTAAATCTGGGAATACTGCTGCCAGTTCCTTAGTAAAAGTCTATCCTCTGAACAACAAGTCTATTGTATGTTACCTCGTAAACTGTCACACCAGAGTTTATCTTTATGAGTTTGACCATCAAAACAGTTGTAAACTTTTCTATTGTTGTCACAACACAAAATAAAATTTTCTATAATCCTGTTACTTGGTTAATTTTTTAAAATATTTTTACTGTATACCAACAGCAGCTAGCAGTCCTGTAGTATCAGCAAATAGAGGTTTACCTGTTTATGATTTTAAACACTGCAGAATACACTAATTATCATAGTCAACCGGACTTTTGATGTGTTAACTCAATGATACAGCTTGTACCAACAGGTCTGTTATCCTGAGGCTGCTGTCAGTCATGTAGTAGGTGTAGATTTACATAGAGACGCTGAGTCATACACATCTCCATATGGAGCTTTGGCCTGATCCCCTGAGGCCTCCTGTGTGTGTGTATGTGCGTGTGTGTGTTGCCTTTTTGTCTTTTTTTAGACGGAGGAAGCTTCACACCCTAACAGGTCACACGCAGGGAGAGAGGGCAAATATTTGACTGTTTCGGTGGAATGTCAACAGAGGGGCTATTATCAGTCAGACTGAGAGGAATCACCAGGTATGCTCATCATTGAACAAACAAAAGTACAAATGAAATAAAAGAAAAGAAAATACAGAATCCTCAGAAAAAAGCAAAAAAGACAAAAAAATGGGAAATTAGTTACAGAAGATGCACATGGTACATTTTTTTCAACAAAGTTTTTATATGCAACTACTAAGTCAGAGATAAAGTAGTAGCTAATATCAAAGAAAAACTCAGCTCCAGTGCCCAAAGGTCAAATAATAATTTACTTCTTTGTGAGGTTGCTGCTAATAATTTTTCATTTAGAGTTAAGTACTAGCAACAAACTATCTCGAAAAGTTTTATTCTAGGGGTTTGGTTGTATTAGGAAAATATGTCAGTTGAATTATTAAAAATGCACTTTTGCAAGATATTTGAATAATTTCTGATTTCTGTCTTGATTCCTGCTGTAAAAAGTTAATAATTATGGAGATAACTATTGAATCAGGGTTATTTGTCCTGCTCAGAACATGGCAAAGAATTCATTAAATTGCTTATGTGCTACAGTATTCTAATTATGATTGTCGAGTCCTTTAATCTGACGATTAATTAATCAGAGAAAAGCTTAATCGGGTATTACTATGATCAGAGTGTGCTATTAACATGTGTCAGTTTAATATATTTGAGCAGCTTAATATTAAGAAGCACACAGCAGTGAAAGCTGTGTGCAGCAATGCTTCTCATTATGACAAGAGTAAAGTTTAGCTGTCAGACAGTTAGAGTTTGAGCAACAAAATGGTATCAGAAAGGCAATCCATAGCACCTTGTCAGTGCAGCCCCCCCCATCGAGCGCACAGGCTAATACAATAACTGCCTCTGTGGCTGTAGCCAAGACACATCTGCTACTCCAGGCCCTGTGTGTGGAGACGTCAAATACTTTCAAGCTGTTTTAAGGTGTGAACTGGACTGGAACAGAAAACCTTGGCAGGGGGCTCAGCAGTTGAACAAGGACAAAGGGCACCGATGGTGATGTCCTTGTAAAACTTCATCTGTAACTCCTCGAGCATGTTTAAACTGTTCATCTTTGATGAGGTTAAACAGAGTTCTTAACCCTGTCATTGTGTGACAAGGGGGGGGGGGGGTTCATTAATGAGATCTACGTTTGCCCAGTTCTGTGCTTTATGCAAGCCAAACATCTGCAGAAAAGGATGAGAGGATAGTTTTTCCTCTCTTTCTTTCTTTTCTTTGCTCTGCAGACAGATGCGAGAAGGCAAGATTCCCAGCTCTGGTATTTGGCATAGCAGCACTGAGATGGAAGCAGGCGCCTGGATATGTGATTTACTCTGAAGCCTTTGCCTCCTGCCCCTGTCTGTACTGACACTAGTAACTATTGTCTTCTCATCTGAGCCTACTCAGCCATAGCTGCTCTGTGAGCTGCCCATCTTTTGTTCTAGCTTCTTCCCCCACAAAGCTGAGTGCAATGGCCTGTCGGGCTGCCTGGATTATTCATGAACAGCAGGGACGTGTGGCTGTGTGTTGTTGGGTGGTAAAGGGAGGGATTGGGGGTTTGGGTATGTGCATGGCGGGGATGGGGGTGGCGCTGACTCCCAGTAGAGCCAGTGCATGAAGGATGGCCCTAAATAGTCTTCCTTTAGGAATGTGTATCTCAGTAGAAGTAGTAGGGGAATGGATCCTTACTGGAGCTAGCGTACTGGTTACATTTCTTTTTGTTAAATGTAGGTTGATATATAAGTGTAAAGCAAGATTGACAGTAATAAAAAAAAAAAACAACATGGGGTAGAATTTGTTGTTATCATTCTTTTTTTTTTTTTAACAGTGTTGGCTCCAAATCCACTGTGACAGTTATTAAAATCTAAATTGTATAGCCTTGAAGATTCATTTAGACCTCTTACAGTGTACACTGTGCTTTCACTAAGAGTGGATGGATGTGGTGATGGTTGAGGATCTATTCATCGAGGGGGGTTGGTAGATACAGGAAAAGCAAAAGAAGCGGGGGTGGGGACTGACAGGAGTTGTTGTGGGGATATGGGGATGGGCAACTGTCGAGCAACCCCCAAGGTACTGCCTGTTATGCCAAGCAGAATCAGTCTTTTTCCAAGAAGCTCAGTCTAATCTGTCAACCCCAACAAACGCTCTCTATCTCAGCACCCCTGACACCCCCACCCCTTCTTATAGGTGCCTTCCTCTTCACGCACAGAAGGATGGAGACGACACTTAATAGCCTACAAATATATTGTGTGGAAAACGTAGGCTGATTTTTTCTCTCAATGTAATACGTACACTTAACAAAAAAAAAAAATCTATTAGACACACACAGATTTTGTTATTCTGAAAATATAAAATCAGTAATATATTCCCCTTGGAGCAATCCCACAATTCACTTGGATTGCTGCACTACACTCCTATTACTGGACTTTTTCTCCACACTATTAACCAACTAGTAATCCTGTAACAATTCCCTGCCTTGAAAAATATATCCAAACATGTTGAACTTAACAATGAGATTAAAACCCAAAACATGCATCTATGTACAACATAGGAATAATCGTTTAGGAAAAATATAACAAGTAAAATCTATTTTAAATGTCCAAAACTTTCAAATAAGATGAGTTGCAGGGCTGCTATTTTGCAAGAATTATAATTGCCACCTTGATTCAGGTGCCATGCAGCATGCCCTACTGCACAAATCATCCTGAAAAATTGTCACATAATCTGTTGAATGTCCTTGTGGAACCACATCTCAATTTCTGGTGCCTTTCAGTTCATTAGAATGCAAATATTTTAGTTAATAATTTATGGTTCGCAGCTTTGCTTGCTCACTTTGTGGATATGGAGCATAATTTAACAACAAATAAAATCTAAATCTGCAAATCTGTTTTCAGTGCAGTCTGTGTTGTTTCCTAGGAAGGCACTTGCATCTTTGGAATGTAAATAAACCACATACAGACACAACATGAACGCAAAACTATTTGTGTTTCTAATCCTTGAAATTTTACTTCTTTTTTTGTTTAATATAGTTCCATGTTGCCACCTTACTGCCTGTCCAGTTCGGGCCATTGATTTTAGTCTTTTAAGCACCCTTGTAAGCTTAAAACACTATTAAAATACTGCCACAGTCACACTGATGTTCTTAAAAAGAAGCCAAAGAATACAGTAATGACAGAGGAGTTAACTAAGGAAAAGTCCTCTTTAACTGTAGGATCTCATGGGACCTGTTCTAAAATATACTGTATGATCTAAAAATCCCAACTGCCTCTGGATAAACACAGTGAGCCTCAAACGAGTGGAGAACAGAGGGACTTTTGCCTCGCTTAACACATCTGGATGAATAGAGCGGCGTGTGCCCTTTCAGGAACACGTGGGACAACTCTCCCTCTCACCGCTTTGCCACTGGGAGAGGACAGCTCTCAAACCACATTCCTGTTATTGTTATTCTAATTAGCTTCCAGAAAAAAAAGGAGAGTAAAAAAGGATGTGTGCATGCACACATACACTCTCCCACAGTGTAAGAGCTTATTTGCAGTATGAACGCGAGGCGAGGCAAAGTGGTGTGGTAGCAGGGGGATAGAGTCAGAGCAGCCATGTGTGAGATAGAGGCCCTGATGTCTTGCAAGGATTCAGCCAAGGCATGGGGTGAAATGGCACAATAATCAAGAGGGCAGGAGGGAGGGAGCCCAGGGGAAGCTCTGCCTTCACACACAGTCGTCGCGAGAATATCTTAAGAGCACCTCTGCATTCCCCTCATCCAACACCACTGCCTCTATGTGACAGCTGTGCACATGAAAACAGGGCCATAGACAAAAACAGTTACTCTGCCAACCTCAATTCACCATTTATGCACTGAAAAAGAAATAAAACCGATGTCACACCTGACACGGCACATCACACATATTCAAATGAAATGAAATGGGCTCATAAAACCTTTTTCCATGCTACAATATAATATTGAACAACTCTATGATACAACTTTCAGTATAATAGCTGAGATTCAGTGTTCCCCATCTCCAAAAAATCTAAGAAGTCATGAAGGTGCATGCCTTTAATTAACAAGCAGTTTATGGGAAAAGCACCTTTTCCTATCAATAGACTTAATCATATATTTCATAAAAAACTGAGGCCAGGTTCTTTTCTTACTAAATGGATGTACATCATGCCAACAAGCAGGCAGGATTGCCAGTAGCACAGGAAAATAAGCACTGGGATGTGAAATTCCAGACCATGGGAACCCAGACCAGCTCTGAATATATTCCTTAATCCCTAGTGATGACTTTTAAGGAATCCAGAGTGTTTCTTTTCAAACTCTTTTCTATAACGTTCTTATTGACATATCAAAATCTGTTGTTTTTTCACTGTTTTTCCCTCACTGCTCTCAAAGTATTGTTATTGATCAAACTCAGACACTTCCCTTTCCTCCAGCATCATCCAGTTTTAAATCTGTTTACCCAAACTTAACAAGTAAATGCAGGGGTTAGTTAGATTCTCTTTTTTTTAATAGTAATTTGTGTTTCATAGTTGCCTTGAACACTAGATTCAGAGGCCTGTTGTGTCTTTCATTGCATGATTACAAGCTTGGCAGAGAATTTACAATAGTAGGGCTAAATGCCGCAGGGACAGAGGGAAAAGCAGCCGAAAACCTCAGCATGCTATTTCTTGATAGGAACCCTGGCCCCTGATACCACGGAGCCCTGGACTGACGCCAGGACAGTGATTTGAAGGATTCTTCTGGTTTCTGTGTCCCTGGAAGTGCCCTTTTTACAGGAAATGTGACATGAGCCAGCAAGGACAAAGATCAGAAAGAGGCAGTCATGGCTTTTGTGATCAAGCTCTACAGTTGGCAGCTGTCAGCAGACACATGACCTCTTGGACCTCATGTTGCTTTTGGAGAAAAGGATGAGATCCTGCTAACAGTTATCTAGCAAGTAAAAAAAATAGGGGAATATCTACATCTGTGATGCTGAAATCCTCTAACCGACACAGATACTGGATGTCCTCTTGGTTTGTTGTATGCCAGACTGCCATGTTCACCAGCATCCTCCCCCCACTAACGGCTTAATATGGCCTCCCCCACCACCAATAGTTGCCGCTACCTCATTAATGCCCAATCGTCCAGCTCTGGGACTATTGTCGGAGGGGGAGGGAGCCCATGCTTGAATTCCGCAAAGCAATTTGAATATGTAATGTGCCAGCCAAGATATAATCACCAAATCCTATTCAGTGATTAAAGCACACTTAAATTGCACTCACTTAACATTGCTTCACAGAAAGATGCAATAAGCTGGTTAATCTGCTGCTCGCTTTACAGATGTTACTTTACATGTTTACATTCATTATTTGCACTTTGAACATATTTTGCACATTTTCCTGGATAAAAATTCCTCCACTTGTTTACCATCCCTGCTCGTCAGATCTTTCATGTCTGCACAGAGACAACAGGCATGGAGACATGGGGGCTCCCTGGGGTTTGCCAACTCCCCTTCCTCCTCCCCCTCCCAAAAACAAAGCCTCCCCAGTTGCAAGCCTGACCCAGTAACCTGGCTAGCAGCCTCGGGGTGTAGCACACCCTGTCTTAGGGCCTGTGTGAACACACAGGGCTAGCATTTGTGTACAGAGCAAAGTCACTTTCGTCATTGCAATCGGCTCTTACGGGGATTAGAACAGCTCCTTTTAGACAGGGCTGATTGTGTGGTAGATGTGTAAAGGCCTAGCAGGCAGAGCTGGGGAGGGTGTAATACTGGCCCGGCTAATCTGGCCGGACACAGGCATCTTTCTTTACAGTCGCTTCACAGGAATACCCTCTTACTTTCAGCACCAAGTGCTGATATGTATCTGATTTCTATATATACATGTTTAGAACACAATATTTGACACGACTTATTGTAACTTGGAAAATGAATGAGACTGTTCCCTCAGGCTGGGAGCTCCGGTACACTGACACCTGCTATACTGACTGTAAAACAACTCAAGGCAACAAAACCCATCGACTATGACACTAAAGTCATCCAAACATTTGGAAAATCACCACCTCTTCAAGGATGTATACTTAAGAATCAGACAAGATGTCTTTCAGAGGAACTGTCACAAGTGTGCTCCACAGCAAACCAGAAGTAATTAGAGTGTTCAGTTTCTCAAACATTAGGAAGAGTATGCAAAACATCTTACCCCTTGACTCCCCTTGAAGCAAATCGCTGGCTGATTTGATAGTGATGCCTGAGGAGAGGAAAAAAAAGGAGATACTGGTCACTGATCAAATCAACAGCTCATGAATTATGAGTGAAAAAATACTGCCATTGTTTCTGGTTGTGTGAGACAAGGTTTAGTAAACCTAAACGCTAAAATCTTGCCAACCCCCAACAGGTCCACAGCTCAAATATTTCTTGCACTAATCAGAGGAGAGGTTTGTGTAACATGAGTGTTAATCGTTTCATATCCTACAGAAAACTCTGCTCATGTCAGTGTGCTGGATGACCGTGTTAGTGTGCGGGTGTGCATTTTGGCTGATTTCCCCTCTACATGAATAAAGGCTAAAAAGCAGATCCCAGAGGAAAGACAAAGCACACTCTGAAACCAATTATATGCCTTTTTAAAAAAAGTACTTTTACAAGCCCACTGTGCTGGAAATACTGCACTGCTCTCCAAGACCACAGTGAAACCTGGCTTAAGCTCCTGAACATTATATTTTTTCTCTCCCGGCTAACTGATAAAGAAATATTAAAAATCCTTTTAAAATAAAGCTTGCTTTTCAGGCGACATGACTCTCAGTAAATAGCTGGAAAGTATTATCTGTGAAATACAGCTGTGCTTGTGATTGACAGGGCTCATAATTTATTATTAATAGTTTAGAGAAATGTCTTTCCTATTGAGGAGTATTGTTGTGATTTTCTTCATAATCCATTAGCTTTTAATATTGAATGAAATAATAAATATTAAAGCACATAACACAGTCGTGGGGCTAAATCAAACTTGTTAAAGGTTCAAATTTGATCCTTCACTCACTAAAAGCGTCACAGCTTGATTGGTTAATTAAGGTGCTTTTATATACTGTAACTAGTGGTTTTATAAATGTCAACAGACTATTTATTTATTAACAATTAGAAAGATTTTTTTTTTGTGGGGGGGGTGCCAGGTTGAGAAAAATCCCTTTGACTGATGTTTATTGTGATTGTTCTATGCCAGGAGCATTTAAACCACATTTATTAACAACTGTACTCATGATTAGAAAATAAAGACCAATGAGTGTTTAGCAATGGGTTGCCAAATAAAACTAAAGGAATTTCTTACAACTTGGGAAAACATAAACTTGTTACTGACTTGTAACTTAAAGCATTAGTAAAAATTTTTATTGACCATTAGCAAAACCAGTGCTATTTGCTACAATGGCACCCATTAAAAAGTGCTGCAGGTTAATTCATCAGCATAAAATAAGCAACCATTTTGTGTATCATATATACTTTATAGCTGTTAAGTCAGATGTCAAAAGTTCTCTGGTTTCTGGCTCCCTAAAATTTGAGTATTGCTTTTTAACTGGCAATTTGGGAAATTGTGGAATTTGGGGCTATTTTCTACAACTGAAACTTATTCATGGTTATGCTGGTTTTCTTAGTCTCCCGTAGGAAATTTGGGGTAATTGTGATTTTAATGACAGTTGGTCCATTACTTAAGAAATGGTTTGATGCATCAGATCTATAGCTACAGACCTTATGTGATATGCTTTTTATAGTTTCCTTTCTAAAATGAGTCTTTATTTGGGGTTTCACGAGACCCTTTTTTGGCCTAAAACACATGCATGAAAAGCATAAATAAATCATAACTAATAACAGAAACTCTCTCAGGTTGAGGCTCCTGGGGACAACATCTTTCACAGCTCGGTGGGAGTCCAGCGGTCTAAAACTGCATTTACTATGGGTGGTCTTTGACTTGGAAAACTTTTGCAGTAACCTCTCCTGCCTGCCTGCTGTGGCCTGGGAGTAGCTGTCAGGTCTATGAGCTCTGGAGTTTACTCTGCTTCACAGACCAATGAGCTCCGGAGATGGGCGGGCGTCCAGGCGTGTAAAGGCCAAAAAACAATACACAAGAGTACAGCAACAACTTGCAAAATCGTGCCACGCCGACCCACTGCGTAGTACACAGCTGATCCACCAAGTCCCAAATCCAGGTCTAGTTTTGGGCTATTATTATGGCCCAGGGCCGGAAAGCACTCGCAAATAGACTTACTTGTTTTGATGGTTGAGGAGGGGAAAAAAAATTGAAGCAAATGTGCCTGCTGTCATAACTGTGGGACTAACTGCCTTATCAAGCATTGCTCTGGGAAAGACCATTTAGATAGACTATATCATCCCGGTCTAATCTAATGGACCATAAAGACAATAAAGCAGTCTCCAGATTCAGAGGAGTCGAATAATTTGCTTGATAGCTTGCTCATTAATTTATTCCCGAGAGCGAAATATGCAGGGGAAAAAAATCCCTTTTAAGAACATTTAATGACCGACAGGGACAGTAAGTAGTGCGCATTTGGAAACGCAAAGCAGAACTTATGATACCAACAGAGGACGGTAGTAGTCCCTAAGCCCATTTTGTTTATAGGAAATCGTCTGCGTTTTCCCATAATCTAAAAATGTTTTTAGATGCAGTGTACTTACACAAAAACATCGAGAACAAGCTCCGGGCATAACCACAAACCTCTGTCATAGGAGAACTTTAATGTCTTTTGGTTTTTAGGCAAATTTGATAAACAAGCAGACATTTAAAATACCGTGAACTTCTCGTTTTCTGTTCAAAACAAAATTTCATCAGATTACAGGAAAATTCATTCACCACAATGTAGTGATCTGCCTGTTATAATAATCATAAATCAGCCTCAGCCTGCTTTTTACAGTAACAGAGCCAGAAGGAACTAACGCAGTATACAATTATCAGCCAAAAGACTGTCGACGACAGTTTGTAGTCTACATAAGTAGCCAAACGTTACTGTTTTCTTCCTAAAATAAGGAACAATCTGTGCTATTTTTAATGCAGATCCCGGAGTTGGGATGCGATTCAGAAATAAGAAAATACAGATTGGGAAAGAAAAAAAAAAAGACACACACGCTCCAAAGTTGGTGAACCTGATAAATTGTCTCACCTTCAAGTTCTGGTAGGCTTCGAGGGTCCGGATGGCAGTGTCAGTGAGCTTGACGTGATACAGAGTTTGATTCGGGGTGTTTTTGTTAATTTTAGCACAGGAGAGCCCATACCGATGCTCCTGTCTCAGCGCTGCCATTTCTACAACTGAGAGCTGCTGCTGGCGACATTCTGCCTGAAACGTCACCGAGGAGACGACCGTCTGTGGGCGGAGCTAACACACACACACACACACACACACACACACACACTCTCACAGGCGCACGTACACACGCACGTACACACACACGTACTTTCGCTTTCGAAGTCCCAGTCAATGGTCATCCCAGAATCTGTTTATCTTAACTGATCTGTTCTTGGTTTTGGGTTTGGTCGAAGTTAATCCCATTTTGGTAAATGCAAGCCATGTATGTTTGCAACACACACACACACACACACAGAGAATAAGAGAGAATATAAATATCTACACCTGACACCAGGCAAAAACTGATGGCATTTTAGTCACATTGATGTTAATTTCTTTTGACTAAAGTAGATTTTTATCAACAGAATAAACTTATTTAAAAACAAAATACTTCTGTAGAATGTCTTCTTTTCGAGTTTTAGATGCAGATAGCAAGTATAATCAATAGTTAATCTGTTAATCTTATTGTAGCTCATCTTTTCTAAATTACTGCTATTTTTTGTCTAAAACTGGCTAGAAATAAATCTTTAAAATTTAAAGGATTTCATTTAACAGTTTACTGTCATATAAGATAAAGAAAAACAATCAATGTTTTATTTTTTTCCCTTTAAATCTGGCCTGGCCTAAACCAAGTATTAAAGCAGTCTGTTGGAAGAAATTCCAAACAAATCCCCTAAGACGGAGGCAATTTTACTTAAAAATATGTGTAGCCTATCTTTTCTCTGTATGGCAGAAATTAAATATGCACTCTGATTAATTTAATTCCTAATGGATAACTTGCTTTAGCTGCTGATTAAAGAGCACAGTCAGTTCTTATTTACATATACATATTAGTCTAGTTCTCCACTTGAGGTTTTACAAACTATTTTTTTCTTAAATAAAAATGTGATTGTAAGTCACTTTACACCCAGGCTATATTTTATAATGCATCATTTTTTGTTATGTTTGCATTGCATTGGTAAAAGGTTAAGTGGAAAATAATTTTGCAGTGGTCTGTCAATGAAACAACGTCAGTGGTTACAATTTTCTGTTTTTTCTGTTACATTAACACAATCCTGATATCTCTTGATGCATGCTCAATAATCCAGGTAAAAGAATCCCAAAAAGCCGAATCTGTTCATCTGGACGTAATGTTTTTTAGTGGGAGAAACGTTTCGTCACCTCTGGTGACTTCTTCAGTCTCAGCTGACTGCAGGCTTCCCCAACCTTATAAACAGTACATTTGCATAATGACCGAAACCAGCACCATTGACTAACAATGGACCATGAGGTCAGTTTCATGATCATTAGTATGCAAATTGTCATGACCATTGATCAATGGCCATGAGTACCATTCACATAGATTGAGGAATGGCTGCAATCACAGCATTGTAAGATAGATTGTAAGATGATTGACTCTCATCATCCACTGGAGCACAAATTGGGTGTCATCAGGACACTACAACACAGAGCGAACACCATCCCCACAGACACAGCGGCCAGGGAAGCAGAAGAACATCATATCAAA
>VUQS01054926.1:0-12375 GCA_015108495.1 Heterochromis multidens | reverse complement strand
CTGTGAGACCTTGCCCCAAACCATCATGTGTCCTATTGAGGTCACCTGATGCAAGATGTGTATGGGGGTTGAGGCGCCTGGGAAGGGATCTCAAGACTGCATTGTATGTGGCTGACAGTTGTTGTCGTAAGCCACCACCTCTGTTCAATGATGGTCATTCACAGTGGACATACCTGTGGTGACAATGACCCATGCCTTTTTTCACACCTTGGCTCATGTGACGACTCACATGATCAATAGTGGGTTAACGACCACCTCTCAAGAGACAACCCCCACTAGGGTTTAAATACCTGGGACTCTCCACCATTTGGTTTTAGAACTGAAGAAGCCTTTTGGGTGAAAGGTGAAACGTCTTCAAACAACTTAAAGAAGTCCAGCTGCCTTCTTTCAGACTCTTAGACTACCATGTCCTGGATGACTGAGAACCTACACAGACATATTATAATATTATTAATTAATTATTATCTTGTATGTATCTATTACTTACATTTTATTTTACAAAGTTAGGAAAGCTGTTTAAGTGAAGCTTGAAGTTTTTTTCCACATAAAAGAATGATCCCAGTCTCTTCCCTAGAGTGAAGGATACAGATTATTAATTTAACACTGTTATAGATAGCCACAGCCAAGGTAGCAGTATCCCCGGAAAAAGCTGGATCAAACCATCCCTCCTGTGAACATGTCCCTAATGAAATATCCCCCTCAAAACATTCAGCCTTGCAAAAGAAAGAAGCTCATGTATTTCTCAAAAAACATGTCTGCATAAAGTTAAGCCTTGACACTTCAGCTCTTGTAGATTCATAAGACATTAGCAAGCTTACTATGACAGTCTTAGGAAATAAATGAGTGATTAAAGCAAGTTTAGTAATCCAAATTTCACACTCATGAGAGAATTTCTGAAGTGATGTCTTAAAGTAGCCTGAGGGAGCAGATGGTGAATAGCATTTTATTTGGTGGGGAAAGGGGGGGAAAAATAAGCTTGCAGCAGTCGCAGTTTACTTTAATTTAATTTTTCATGTCTCGTGAATTGCCTTTAGTTCCATAGTTGAGTTTGTTAATGGAAACAGAGAACATTTTGGCCAGAGTGTGCTTCATATCAAATGGATGAAATTTCTAAAAATTACCATTGCATTCATTTTGAGACTAAAGCTATTGCAATTGTATATAATTATAGATGAGAGACCTGACTGTGAAATCCATATCAGTATTATAAAATGGGAAAAATAATTTCATTTAAAATTCTGTGTACAAAGAACAAAGAAATATAGAATGTTTAGCTTGTTGATAGTTTCATCATTTGAAAAATGTGACTTGTCTTTCCCTCATTTCTTTTCTTTTAGACTTCACCCTTTCACATTTATAGAATTAATAAGCCATATTAGTTTGAGCTGCCTATCCATCTATAACTACATTCAAAATTATTTAAATTTTACAGCTTTATTGGTTACATAAATTATTAATATAACCTTATAATTAAATAATTATAATAGTTTTCAATTATCACACATGCATAGCTGTCAGAATTGCCCAAAGTATGTTCAAAATACCTCCTTGGTGGCTCATTTATAAAACAATGTGCAGGATCCCTACCAAAAGTGAAAATTAAAATGGTGCAGGCCAAAAAAATAATCAGATCCATGAATCAGTCCGTCTGGAAATGTGCTTACTAGGGTGGGCCTCGTATCTTGCTCTGTAAAGCTTACATTCAACTATAAATGGTCAAAGTAAAGCACCAGATTAATGTTGATGGATAGAAAAAAAAATGTGGTTCAGTGGTTCTTCCAATGATGCAACCATCAAGCAACATTATTACCTTAATATTTATATATTGTTATGAACCCCCACTCTCTAAGGGAGCAAGGGAATATCATTGATGGCCAGACAGAAACAGGAAAAGGCAAAATAAGACTATCAATAGGTGACAAGACATTAATGAATTCTCAGTTAGAGTAGAAAAGCACTATATAAGCACTAGTATTTTTACCATTTTCAAAGTGTAAGGAAACAACACAAAACAAGAGAACTAAGGGTCAATGACTGCTATTAAGCAAAGAAATAAATATAACCAAAAGAGACTCATAACATAGAAGTTCATGGGAGTTCAGCAGTCAAAACAGAAACTGTAATTAGTACAGCAAATGCTTCAAAGCTAATCACAGGGGTGTGTAGTTTGCTGCACAGAGAGTCAAAGTATCATCACAACAAGACAAACTATGTACAATCTAATTAGTGAACACTGACAACAGACATAGCCAACATACAAGTGGCATGGTAGCAAGCTGAATTAAAGGTGTTCTGACTGCTTAGCTGTGCTTTTAGAAATGTGGTGTAGTTGGCGATACAACTTGATTGGAGCAGGAACTGGGGAAGCAGTCCAATCAGGAAAAGCCACAGCTGGGGGAGGAGGGGACAGCAGAGGCACAAGAAGCGTCAATCCAGAGAAGGGCTTGAACAGATCAATTATTAGAGAGAATAGTAAAAGTAACTGTTAAACATAGTAAAAGAGAGACAGGCATTATGGATGGCCATAACAATATTTGTACCAATCAGACTGATTCACAGTTTAATAACATGAATAGATTTTAAAATGGAAACTAGGTTAACATGAACATATTTGTTATAGATTTTTTTATGGTGAATTTTGCCTGTATTATAACTGCAGCTCAAAAAGTGCAGTGAAATCAGTGGAGAGCTGTCGCTGGCTTCATTTCCAGAATCCAAATTTACACTATCCCCATGTGTATGTACCAGGTGAGGTGACTGGAAAACGCAGAAATTGTGGGGCAGCCATCATGCTATCCCCAGTGAGCTGTGTGCTTGACAGCAGAGTAGTGTTTACTGCAGTGATTTTGCACACTAAAACTAAATTTTACTCGGTGATAGGCAGATTATAGGATGGATATTGTTGATGTTATTTTGGATTTTCTACAAGATGTCTCCCAAATGTTTGTAGCAATGTGTCAGAGCTTCCGTCTAGGTGCAATTATTCACCACTTTCAAGTTTCCAAGTAGTTAAAGATATAGAAGGATCCTGTGAAACAAAAAAGAATCATGGTGTAACTCACCAAGTAAGAGGCAGTAAACAAAACGCATGTTGTATGACACGTTTCATCTAAATTCCTCACATAATGCTACAATTGGTGTTCGGCACCTGAGACATTACCTGCGTGGCTGTTTGAATTGACATTAACAGATGTGCATATGACTCATTTATCCCACTTTATTTATCAGTTTACCAGCAAAGACAAAGGAAAGTCACCCTGATAGGCAGATAAAAACAACTCTGAAATACAAAAGGATGCATGGGGATACCTGCAGCCAGTGGAGTGTGTGTGGTACAAGCAATTATGCAATGATCCCTTTGATTTCATCAGATAAAACAACCACTTTTTTTCTGTCATGTGAGAAGAGTTTGTTTTTTTATCCTATCATTTTCCACGTGCTGGTTTGCTAAGTCATAGCCTTTTCTTACGACATCATTCATCTTCTGCTGGTCTGAAGGTTAAGGACCTGCTCACCTGACCACCACATATCACTGATTGCGGTATAACGCGAGTGTGACTGTGTAAGGATGCATGTCACGCTTTGGCTGCACACCACTGGTTCAGCTGGCGTAGTGTGAAAACATTTACAGTTTAAGGGCCCGCTGGGATTCTTGCTTTACAGTGTTGGCTTCATTTCCTTCTTATTTTGAGTGGAACAGGAGGACTGTTGTGAGATTCTATGCAGAGAGAAGGAGAGAGATGGATGCTCAGACTCCCAGCGAATGCATTTTGTTTGGTCAAATCTGATATTTATGGTCCACATTGTGTTTAACAAGTGACCTGATCAGATTTGTGGGTTTCAACTGTGTATTTTGTTGTCACTTTCACAATGACAATGCAAATGCCTGTTAGAAGAAGCAGGTAATAAAAAGTGTGCTCTAGCTGCTATTCTTATTCTGTTTCCATGGCATTGTTTTCTAGTTGAAAGTATGATTAAATAGGATTAAAATCATATCATTCCCCTTTCACTTTGGCTATTTAATTCATCCATCTGTCCATCCTGTTCACTGTTTATGCAACTTAGGGTTGCAAAGATGGGGGTTGGAAGGGTGGGGTGTGTGGAGTAACCTATCTCAGCTGACATAGCACTGGACAGATCACCAATTATTAGATATGTTGCTGTTACGGTGTTTCCCTCTGAAAGGAATTACATCTTTTTCTCCATCGCTTTGTCACATTTGGCAAGTTTTTAGCTATGAAGATCTTTGTCTTTCGGTTTGTCCCTTTATGGTTTGCCACAGTGGATCATATGCCTCCATCCCACCCTATCCCTAGCATCCTCCTCTGTCACACCAACCCTGTGCATGTCCCTCCTTGACTACATTCATGAACCCTCTTTGTGGTCATCCTCTCTTCCTCCTGCCTGGCAGCTGCATCTTCAGCATCCTTTGTTCAATATATCCACTATCCTTTTTCTGCAGATGTCCAAACCATCTCAACCTTGCCTCTCTATATTTCTCCCCAAAACACTCAACCCTGATATACTAATTTCTAATCTTTTCCTTTTTGTCACTCCTGACAATAATCTTAGGATCCTCAACTGTGCCACCTCCAGCTCATCCTCCTGGCATTTCAACTCTTAGTACTACCATCTCCAAACCATATGTCATAGCAGGTCTCACTAACATCTTGTAAAGCTCCCTTTCACTCTTGCTGCTATCCTTCTGTCACAAATCACCCCTGACACTCTCCCCCAACTCAACCCTGCCTGCATTTTTTTCTTTACCTTGCTTGTGTTCTGTCCATTGCTTTGGATGGTTGACCCCAGGTATTTAAACTTGTCTATCTTCACAACCTCTGCTCCTTGGCACTTCACCATTGCAGCTGCCTCCTTCTCATTCACACACATGTATTCTGTCTTTCTTCTACTGACTTTCATTCGCTTCTCTCCAGTGCATACCTCCACTTCTCCAGGTTCTTTTCCACCTGTTCACTACTCTTACTACCGATTGTCAGCTATGAAGATGCATTCCCCTGAATTCATAGATGTAAAACACTAGAGCTAACCAGACTGCAACTTGTTCAGAAACTTTAATTTTAAAGTTATGGTGTTAATTGTGTTATGGTGTTTCCACTAAATGCTCCTTTAAACATTATGAGGGCTCAGGTTTAATCAATGATACATATTTTGTTAAAATGAAAGTTATGAAAGACTTTAGAAATGTGTTTCACATCTTCTAATTTCACAGTTTAGCCCTACATTTTTTCACTGACGTTAGATGCCTACTGTACCAGACTAATAGTTTTGTGAGGGTAACTGCTACTGTATAACACAGTGAAAACTCTTCAAATGCCACTGTAAGTTAAAAAGAACAAGGTTTTATAGTCTGCTTTTTAACACTAAAGACCCCTTTAAAATATTTATCATAGTACTATACATAGTGCTGAACATGTTTTAGAACTGTTGTGACTGTGTTGTGCTCAAGTTTGATGAATGTTTTACAATACCAATAATTATGACTTATACCTGAAAGCTAACTGGACAGCTTGCACCACTGGTTGAACAAAGATGTGAGAAACCCCCCGCACCACTGTGAAGTAAAAATTACAGCCAGTCCACATCAATCGAATTCACAGCTGACAATTGGACTATTATGTATGTGATAACTTGCAAATTGAAATAATTAGAACATATTTTGCAGAATAAAGCTATGAAACTGACTACTCTATTTTGGTATACACACATATACACTAAAACATTTGGCACAAATAGGAAACTAAAATGAGAGATCCTCTTTCTGTTGGGCACAAGAAACAGAATATTGTGAAGAATTAAGAATTATACATATTGTTTTGACAACTCCAACTGATCCAAATGAGCCAAGAAAAACTGTAATTTATAGAGTATACCGTTAAAGCTTAAAAACTGAAACATCTGTTTAGCAATATCACAGACTTTCAGTTATCCTCAGGGGTTTAGCATATTTTAATAAATATGGTGGCAAGGACCAGAAATTACAACATAAAAAAATCAACTTTGAAACAATCACTACCATGCTTCCAGTGGGTTTTTTATAGTCACTTAGCAATGAGAGCTATAACCATCCCTTCCCACACACAACGTATTAGGACCGACTAAAAAGTCGGACCCTGTGGACACAGCTTTTTCAAGGATGGCAACTGGAGGTCAAGGTCCCACCTAAAGGTCCAATTAACATATGAAATGTGTAAAAGGGAAAGGGTGAAGGTGAGAGAAATGAGAGGAGGGCAGGGAGACAAACACAGTGGATAGACAGATAGATACAGTACACAGTCATTTTCTGTGTGCTCTGTATTACCAGCTTCATAATCATGCTTTTCATGCTTTTCATCCAGGGCCACATTACCATGGCACACACCCTATAGGCTGTCTGATTTCTCAAAGGGCCTTTGCATATTGAATCAATTCAAGTGAAACAGAACCAGCACAACGTAATAGGAAATGCAGCTCTATCACTGTAGGACATCAGAGTCTCCTGTATGACAAAAACTTTCATTCAGTTACTCAGTCTAGACTGAAAATTCAAATAATGCAAATGGTGATTTGAATTTATTAAAAAAGAAAAAAAAAAAGGCTAATAACACCAGTCTATTTATAAGAAAAGAATCTGAGTTCACAGCATGCTTTGGATTCTTGCTTGATTCAGATGTTTTTTGATTGTTGGGCAATTAAAAAGAGAATATGAAGGCCATACTGGAACAAATGTAGCCTTTTTTCTACTTTGATCATACTCAGCAGGCTTAAGAGGAAGAATTAATTCTTGGATACTTTTAGATATATGTTGAAGTCGTTTTGTGTTCTTCTTTTCTTTGTTAGTGACTTTCTTCATTTCCATACATGTGGTGATGTGATGCAGCAGGTTATGATAATAGTGAAGCAGGTCTTACTCCCTGCTCATTACATAAGGACGCCTGTGAGGAACCCTTTGTTGTCACATGTAAGCATTCTGGGTAAGGATCGTTTGCAGAGTAAATGCTGTAAATAGAAAAAGCAATCTTTCCTTAACCTAACTCTTTTTTTTTTACACCATGCAATTAGAAGACTGAGTTTACTGTAACATTTCTTGCATGTCTATCCTCATTTAGCTTCTTGATGGGTTTGACTGTGGTGAAAATGGCACTGTAACCAATTTTCCTCTTTTTGTCTGTAGCTCAGAAGCATTTGGTGGGTCTTCAGTACAAAGAAATGATTGCTCTTTGTTATGAACACTGCTCATAGCTATTTTTCAAGTGTCTCTCTTTTGTTTCTTCACATGACAAGAAAAGACCTAATTATATTCATTCAGAAAGTTTGTTGGAGCATTTTCAAGTGTGAGATGGCAACGTGAAGACACAAAACAAAGCCCAGACATAAGGTCAGTTTGTTGACTTTTATGTCAATCTTTCTCACTCTCAGCATCAGTCAATACTAATGCAGTTTACACTAACAGAAAGGCAGACAGCAGCTGTGACTATAATTGTTTAGCTAAAAATCAAATTAATAAAGCAATTAATCAAGTGCGGGAATTATCTTTGTGCAGAATAATAACATTAAATTACAGGGAACCTGAGGCTAATTTTTTAGTACCCCACTAAGCAACAATCAATTTGAATCAATTTTTTAAAGTGGCACTGACTTTTAGAATCTCATTCCCCTGCAGCAGTTTACCACTATTTAGACATTTAGAAGTTAAGAATAATATGAGGTGAATACTGGATGCTGATAAACCTTTTTTCTTCATCATGTGGTCATGCCTTTGACATTTGTTTGCACTCCACAAATGGTTGAGCACCAAACAGAAAAAAAGTAATTTTTACATATAAAGTAGCACTTCAAGCATGTTCTTCATCACATTAAAGGATGGCACAGAAGCAGAATAGAAACGCATCCGCTAATGACTGCATGTTTACATTTTTTGTCCAATTACTCACCACAATGTTTCATCGCTGCTTGTGTTCCTCTCATAGTGGCATTTTGTAGTCACAATGCAGAACACATTTGTTGTGCAAGGAAAACATCAGTGATGAAGAAGGCTGAAATTTGGCATGCTGTCAAGAACTGGAACATTGTCCTTTGTGCAGGCACCAGAATTTTTCTTCTTTTTTATTCAGTCTTGTTTGCTCCAGCGACTGACATTAAATGTGTTTTTGTGGGGGAGTTGAAAATCCATTGCATGTCTTAACCTGCAAATGCGGCTTTACTGTGGGATAAAACCCTTAGATTCCTTACGACCTTTTACTTGCCACTAATGTTTTATGTGTGGCAAAAGTCTTATTGGTGTCTTGGAATGAAAAGTTTTGTTTCAAAAGTGGCTTCTGACTGTTTTTTGAATTAAAATTCCTGAGAGAGGGAATTAAGAACTTTTCTCTCCGTGTGTCCTCTCATTCGCTCTCTGGCACTAGTTTATCTTCCCCCTCTCCACTGCTTCCTGCTGTGTTCTTAAACATTGGCATCTGTGTCTCTGCAGCAGGGTCGGTGGATCAGCTCGGCCGCCGCGGCGGCGGTCACAGCAAAGCTGCGTGCTCCATGTCAATAAGACCTCAGCTCAGCTTCAAGACCCCAGGCTGTCAGAGCACAAGTCTCATCAGATCACAGTAGGACTAACGAAAACCTCAGCAGTTCATGCAAATGCATTCTGGTTTAGATTCCCTCGGCAGTCCTGTGGTTTGCGTGCACAAACACAGACTGCAGCGATTCCAAATGCTTACTGGACCAGGGTGATCTAACAGAATTAAATTAGTAACTGCTACAAAGTAATAACAAACTGGTGGTCAATGAGATGATTTAAAGGGTGGGATTGGTGATTTAAGTTAACAATCAGAAAGACAGAGGCCCTGTTTGCCCTGCAGGTCTGTTTACAGTGCAGGCACAGCTCAGAAAAGACCAAATCGATCCAGAGCTACTCACCGACTCCAATTACCCTAACAGGAGAATGATGATGGGGATCATCTGCTATGCCACACAAACCCAGTCAGGGTCGCATTGGGCACATCAGCTACTCATTTTCTCATTTTTCACTCAGAATCTCATGGACTCCAAACAACCGTGAACTGATGATATGTAATCTAGCCTGCCCAGTATGACATGGGAGTTTGCTGATTTAGAAACATAAGTTTGCTCTTCATTGGGCATACATGTTTAATGACTGATCATTCACAGGGTGCAGTGAAGCTGTTTGAAAACAAAACTGTTAGATTACACTTTTTGGTTTAAGAATTGGACTCTTTCATCTCTGTAATCTCTGTATATCAACAAATCTAAAACAGACAGACATGCTGGTATTAATGCAAATTTCCATGTAAACTGATTGTGTGTTTTCCACTGAAGCAATAGCTGGTCTTGTCCTGTTGATTGGGTGGGACACAGTAAAAAAAAAAAAAAAAATTCCAAACAAACCAGGTAATTTATTGTGCATAAAAATACAGGTATGCAATACTCTGAGTTCCACTGGTTGTTACAGTTAGGCTTGTGATGTTAGCTGATAAGACATCTCCATCAAATTTGAAGGCTTTTCTTCAGTTGCCATTGTGCAGATTAATAAAATTAGCCACAGTGTTTTTCTTCTTTAAATTTCATAATACAACACAAATAGTAAAAAAAAAAGAGAAAGAAAGAAAGAAAAAGGAAGAAAAAACTTGTAAACTAAGAGAACACAGAATATTACTGAGTCTCTGCAGCATAAACAATTCCACAATTCCACATAATTCACACATACACTACCCACACAAGTGAAGACAAATTTTCAGAGTGCTACCACTGTCACAGAAGTCCTGGGGCTAAGAAGCTTTCTGATTTACTTTGGTAATCCCAGCTGTAAGTCCCCTTATGATTGTCAGTGTGCACCGCTGATGCTAAATAAGAGAAGAGAGCGGTACAAAATGTAATTACTCTAAATCTTTATTTTGTTTGGCTGTAATTAGCAATGTAACGCTACAACCTTGGGAAGATTCCCATTTATGCCAACAATCTGAAGTAATATTCACTGTACACTTATGGTTTTAGGAGGGCCTGCTAACTGCATCTAACAGCTTATTTTCAGTTTTGTACATGTTATATAAATGCCACTGTTACTGCTACAGAGCAACCTAAATACAGCATAGCATTTAAAAATGCGCCATATTGCCCTTGGACATGTTTGCTGCTTTTACATTTTTTAAATACAAAACACAGATAAGTGGTTTTTAATGTTTTTGCTGATGGTAAATCATGTTAATAAATACAAAAATTGTTCTAAAAAGAACATGAATGCAAAGAGGTTAACGGCTATTTAGAAGGAGGGGCATTTTGTATATTATTAAAAGATGCCTTTTCTCCCCTGAGAGAAACAATCAGACTTGCATGTTGGAAATTGTGATTCTGAGACTGGGTGAAACATAATGCACTTGAGCTATGTGCTGCACAGTAGAGAGAAAAAATGGCTTTCATTAAATTACACTGAAGTTTATACATCAGCGATGATAAGCTCTCAGAGGGGCCAGCCATCGCACCAGCCATAAGATTGAAATGTGCCATCTCCCACTATGTGAGGAGAAAAATGAAATATTCAATTCATTTTTTTTTCTTTTTGAAATGCATATATAAAAGGAAATTTCATGACAGAGTAAAGAGAAGGTGAAGTAACAGGAAAAGACAGGAATGTTGAGCATCATAACAACTGAGCTCGTATGCTGGCACTGAGATATGGATACTAGCAGTGCAACAGCCTGCCCACAGCTACACAGTGGGGCTTAATAATGACTGTTATTACAAAGACCAGATGTTCAGCGCATAATCCATTTTCTAATTTGATTAACAAATTGTCAATATAAACTCAACCTCTTTAGGGAGGCTACATTAAGTTGCATCAAGCACTAATTTAGCTGTCTGGTAACCACTGTGGCTTGTAGCAGTATGGGCACCAGATAACATGCATGTGTCAGCTTGTTCACCCTTTTAACGTAATTTCAAGCATATGTCAAACAGTGGTGCTGTTGCCGTCCAGATATTAGGAGAGAGGTATCATTATCCCTGTATTCAGCTTGCAAACATGCTGAGAATGAACTGTGGTCATCCCTCTAGATGCTTGTGACAGCGAATGTCCCACGATCAATTAAAGTGTGTGGCCTCTTTGCTAGAAGAAGAAATGTCACAATTAAAGCTAGAATGCCTTGAGATGCTGCTTTCACAGTTAAATTTTTACAAATTAAATCAAATTGACTTTGCTCCGGTTTGATTTTCAGTTCCACTGCGTGCATTGGATCTTCATCAACACTAATTGCACTTCAAAGAGGGTAAAAAGACTGAGGGATCTGCCGTGACAGCTCAGGACATGGGTAGTAGGCATGTATCCAGAATACAGTAGTGGGGAGGGAAATGGAAAATACACCCTGCTTGGTTACAAGATAGAGCAAAAAATTAGCTTTCACAGTTGCCTGCGTTCATCATCAGAGAGAGAAAGAGGCATATCTGACAGGCTCTAAGTGGTTAAACCAATCTTAACAAGCCAGCCTTTGGAAAAATTACAAAATGGTAAAACACTTGGCTACCATTTGGACATAGTGAATTAGAATAATTGAAGTTAAACTCTAGAGCTCTGCAGTAAAAGATGGATGGCTGTATCCACAAGCTTTATGACTCAGTTTGACAGGATGACAATGGGGTTCTTTTTTTTGTGTGTGTCAGGAAAACAGTGTTTTTAATTCAAGTTTGTTGTTCCCATAGAAGCTTCACATCTCACTGGGGACGGCTGATAGAAAACTGATAGATCCAAGGGCATTAATCTGTTAGGATTCATGACCTGCCATCTTTAGATCATTTTTTCTAGGGTGAAAGTGTTGCCACTTGCACTGGACTCAGTACCTTTAATTTACACATCATCAGGATCCTGTGTTGCAGAAGAGAAATGTTACCAATAATCTTGATGTGTTGAAAGTTTCTAAGTATGTGGTCCCACTTATCCAGGCAGACAACAACAAAATTTGTAGCAAAGCTTTTGGTCTGAAGAAGCATACACATGATCTTAGTCTCAAATGTGCACTGTATGACAAACGTATTGGGCCACATCTCTTAACCTTTGAATTCAGGTAATTTTTCAGTCTTGTTGCCACAGGTGTATAAAATGAAGCACCTAGCCATGCAGCCTTTACAAACATTTATAAAAGAATGAGTCATTCTAAAGAGCTCATTAAAATTGAGTGTGGTATTGTAATAGGATCCCACAAGTTAGGGAAATGTCTTCTCTAAAGTTACAGTCAGGGTCACCTAACATGAAGTGCTAAGATGTATAGTGCATTAAAGTCACCAACACTCTGCTGACTCAATAACTGCAGATTTCCAAACCTCCTCTGGCATTAACATCAGCAAAAAAAAAAAAAAAAAAAAAAATTTGCACAAGGA
>VUQS01054925.1:0-26939 GCA_015108495.1 Heterochromis multidens | reverse complement strand
AAAAAAAAATTGAAAAATTTAAAAAAAAAAAAAAAAGAAGGATCCAGAAACATTAGGCAATTAGCCAAGCTCAGAAGTTTTTAATCACACCATTTAAGTTGTTTGAGAGCTAATAAGATATGAGACACTGTTTGCTGTTATAGGTTATCGCTGCATAGCTACATTGGCAGCTTTATGAAATCCAAATCAGCAAAACGAGTCAATCTCATACAACTTTTTTTCAATTTTTTGCAATTGAGAAAAAGTAAGAATCCTCATGTTGGTGATGCAGACGCCCAAAAAAGAAATGATGAACCTGCTTCCATTATGTGACAGAAGCTCCTGTGTTAACCCTGTGATTGAAGGGTCATTCTGACCTCTCTTCTCTGCTTTCCCCTCCTGTTTTCCTCCATTGGTCATTAAAACAATGCAATCATAAACATGTTCTTTTTCTATTTCATTAACACATGCACATCAAATTAGTTTTATTTGTGATGATTAACACAGAAATAATCACATGTAAATGTGTGGCTTGGAAATATTTTTCATTAATAGCTTAAGAGTGCTCTTTGTCACCAACCTGAGCTTCATATTCTGACTGAAGGTACTTCTCCATCTCTGGACTGGCCTGCTTTTGGCCTCTTTTTTCCTTTTTGAACAAGCTTCTCATATTTATAGCTACAACCAGAAGCAAGAAGCCATCTAACACCACCTATGAACACCATCACTGGTAGGATGGATTAGAAGGAGCTGTCTCCATTCATTAGATGGGATGAGCTTTATGATGGGATGGAAATTCAGACATGAGAACCAAAGTCGTGCCTGCTGCCATGGCAAGGCAAACAGTTGTCAGACAAGAGTATGATTCATTGCAGGAAATTCAACAATAAAATCAGAAATGGCTCTAACGTGACTGGACAGAGGAAAGCAGCAAACACTGAAATACTTGATGTCAAACTTGAAAAATCTACAGCAGGTAGAGGACTTTCCTGTTATGTTACCCAGCTCAAAGCATTTGATAGAAAAGAAAGCAAAGTCATCAAATGTAATAATTACAGTATTTGTTATGCTTCCAACAGGTTACAGAGTAATTTGTAAGCTATCACACTTCAGCGGTAACTGCCCAACACTGCCCACCAATGTGATATCTAAGGCCAGATAGACAAGAGGCCATGCCTGTGAAATTAAAGACTAAACAGTAATTAATGTGCACGCTTGCTGCAAGCAAAATGTCTACTATGGGTGCTGTGCATGCAGTTGAGGAGGACCTTCATGTGTTTCAAAAAAACAAATTCTTGAACTGAAATATTAGATTTAAAGTCATGAAACTGTCTTGGTAAGATGGCAGAAGTGATATTAACAAGAATATACACTCCAGGTAAAACATTTGTGGTTTATAAGAACAAGTTTCTAATTTATGAAAAAATAAGTTTCAGAAGCTAAAAATTAAATCCAAAAATTTAAGTGCACCATTTGTCTCAGTTTTTTCATTTTGTCCCCCGTTTCTCTAATGCCTCCTCTTCATGTTTCAAAGCAGCTCATTTTTCCTCTTCTTGACAGTCAGACAGTTGTGAAGATTTACAGCATCTGTAAATGTACATGCTGTTCCAAAAACAGATTACACGAATCTCATTTTCCAAAATAATGAAAGCAGAAAAGGTGCAGTAGAATCTAAAAAAAACCCATAAAAAAACATGCGTCATTCTGGATGAAAACCTGGTGTGAAGATGTACAGTGGGCGTCAGTTTTTGTTTGGATGTTTTTTGGGAACAGCTGATATTCAAACCTCGACATGTGTTCTTCACAGCTGTGCTCGCCTTTATCCTCTGTAAACTGTCTCTTCATGCTGCAGGTCACCTGCGGGCTTCTTTTTTTCTTTCTTTTTTTCCTGCATGATTTTGTTCTCACTGCAGTGAAATGCGTCCTCCTCCTGGAAAAATAGATTAGCTTTGGGCCAAAGACAGAAATATTCAGGAACAAATGATTTGTAAAAAAAAAATCCCTCCAAGCTATCAATAAATGAGGTTTTGGTGTTGAAGCAAATTAAAAAGCTTTAAATGGGCCATCTGCTTAGTTTAATTAGGACAGTGGTCAAATTCAAGCCGCCTCATTTGGATTTTTTTGCCATTGTCCACTTTGCATTTCTTGCCTCAAAGCAACATGGACGAGGGACGCAAAGTCCCTCATGGCTTCTGTCCCTCAATTAGTGGGCGATTGTAATTATATCATGTATAATAACAAAAGAGTCCATGTAGAAATATGTGCTATGTCTTCACTTAATAGATAAAAGATGCCAGCTTTTTGTTAATCGCCCCTCCCCCCAAGGCCCCCACTTGGTAACCAAGTAAAAGACATCTTGCTTTGTAACCAAACAGAGTCCCTATTTTGTAACTAAAGCAGACCTGTTTAGTAATTAAGTAAAGGAAATTCATTTTTGTAACTAAGTTAAAGAAGCCCTTTATTAAAGAAGCCATATTCTACCTAAATAAGTCACCACTTTGTACCCTAATTAAGTGGCCCCGTTTTATAACTAAGTTAAAGAGTTCCCACTTTGTAACCTAAAAAGTTTCCACTCGATATACTCAAACATCCTCAGCTCACCTCAGCTAAGCTTACATGGATGTACAGCAATAAGCTGAAAATGCTTCCAGATGTCCAGCCCTCCTGTATATGTTTATGACAAACTGAAAGATGCTTTTTTAAGGCTTAAACAGCTTATGCAGGCTTAGCTTATTGATCTCTGAGACTCAGCTGAGAGGAGCTCCTCATGGACACCGACATAAAAAAGGGATCATTGTAGTGTGGCTGCTTTGACGGACGCTCCATTGATGACTCACTCATTCTGTCAAACACAAACGCCTTTAGAACACCCCAGACACCCTCTTTATGTCAGCCTAAAGATGTTCATTGAGTTAAACAATGTTGAGATGTGGGATTTTTGAAATTAGAATAAAAATGTTTCATTTTGAGCCAGAAAACCAAATATATTCTCGATTTTTCAGACACATCTAAACATTTGAGACATTTAAAATTTTTATTGCTTCTAGACATTTTTCCAGTATTTTGAACAGTTTTCTGACATTGCTCTTTAAAAATGTTTAATTATCAGTTTGAATTTTTGGTTGGAAAATTTGGACATTGTTAATATTTACCAGACTTTTTAAATCTGTATTCTTGGACATTTTTTTTTTTTAATTAAAAAAAATTTTCAGACAGATTGTTAAACATACATATCATGAATATCTATCTATTTTATTATTAAAACGTGTTTCTTAGATTCCATGTACAATTAAAGATCTGTTAATTTTCTCCATAATTTTAGACATTTTTGCAGCACTTTTTGGACATTGCATTTATTTCTTATTGTGTATAATCTGAAAAGACCAGGAAACAAAAATTAAATGTGAGCTTTACTTACAAAGCTGAGAAATAACTTAGGTTCAGGAGAGTAACAAAAAAAAGATGAAAGTCAAACACTAAGAAACGCGAGCCATCAACTCCTAAAATGACAGCAATGTGAAAACTGTTTCCTGTATTTCTACTCATTTACTGATAACTTTTGGACTGAAAAGTTTTGACATGTTCAAACACAACAGGACCGTGAGTGGTCAGCAATTTGTTGGACAGAAAGTTGCTGCAGGATGAATAACGATGATGTAACCTGCGTGATCAGCCTCAGTCTGACTCATCTTCATCCTCCACTGTGTCAGCGGCAGATAGCAGCAGTGTTTCTGTCAGCAGAAGCTTCACGTCAACCTTGTGTACAGCTCATCTCTGTCCTGTCTAACAGGAAGTCACCCGAGGAGCACCAGCCCTCCATCACTGATGGGAGCAGCTTTGAAAAACCATGAAGAGCATCTTGATGACAATTTTTTCGCCTCTGCATAATTTCAGTTTAACAGATTGTTCCAGTCAGACTGTATGGCCGTGATGACGCAACCACTGAGCAATATGACCGAGCAGATGAGCTGAGAGATGAAATTCATTCATCAACATCCAGCAACAAATGGAGGCTTTTTCATTTAGTTAATAAGGACTCCAGATCTGGCTGAGGTCAGATTTACATTCAATAAAGTAGCATAGCTGCATCTTAAACCTCTTCCACTCCTGCCCTGCAGAGAAACCTAAAACCACACAGGCCAAATAAAACAGGCTGCAGCCTCTGAATTCATACAATGATATTTTCTTTTTAAAAAGTCTACAAGAAAGGAAACTGACCAGAGTTTAATGTAACAGTGACAGAAAGGCTCCAGGTGATACAAACAGAGCAGCAACTCTTTGAAGTCAGTAAAAATGGGGAAAAAAATTACTTCCTGTGTTTTTTCTTTTCCTTCCTCTTCCCCTGAATGTTAAAGGAGTTTTCAAATAACAGTTCCGTTTATGGACGTGTACAGGCAGCTCTCCAAAAAAGGGTAAACTGGACTCTGAACAGACACACATTGGCCAGACTATGTTCTCAAATCAGTAAGTTTTATGAAAGCAAGGAATTTAAAAAAAGCTTTTTGTTACACTGCAAAAACTGAGGACTTTTAAATAAGGAAAAGGACATTTAAAAAAAAAAAACAAGGACTGACTTTAATTTAAATAATAATAATAAAATAATAATAATAATAAAATTAATCCATCCATCAATTTCTCTGCTGCTTATCTGGGTCTAAGATGTGGGTGCAAAAGTCTAAGTAGAGATATCTGGACTTCCCCCTCTCCAGTCACCTCCTGCAGCTTTACTGGGGGATCCCAAGGTGTTCCCAAGCCAGCTGAGAGATGTAATCTTTCCAGCATGTCTTGGTTCCCCCGGGGTCTCCTCCCAGCTGGACTTGGCCGAAACACATCACCAGGAGGCATCCTGGTCACATGCCTGAAACACCTCAACTGGCTCCTTTTGATGTGATGAGTAGCGGCTCTACTCTGAGCCCCTCCTGAATGGCTGAGCTCCTCAGCCCATCTCTGAGACTGAGCCCAGTCACCCTACAGAGGAAGCTCATTTCTGCCGCTTGTATCCTCATTCTCATTCTTTCAGTCGCTGCCCAGAGTTTGTGGCCGTAAGTGAGGGTAGGAACATAGACTGACCAGTAAATCGCCAGCTTTGCTTTCACTCTTCCCTGAATATTTTTTGGTCATGCCATTAAAGCCATTTACAGCCACTGATGACAGTTTGGACACCACTTTGGATAATTCATGTCTATAATTAGTGTAACAGTAGTTTTGTGGAGTGAAGACTGAATAAAAGCATCAGTGTGGATTGTTTAATGACTCTGAACAAACTGTAACAGAGATGCAGGGCTTGGAGGTGACCTGACAGGCAGCTAAAACAGGCTCTTGATATTTAACAAGCCATGACGAAGGGCATGTTTAAACCGCCAGCAATTAAAGGCCAAAACATTCATTCAAATTCAGAAATTCAAATGAAGTTGTGTTAGCCGAGACGTGTTAAAGGCCAGTGAACAGCAGACTCTCTGTAGCTCATTAACCTTTATTTAACTTAGGATGCAGCTAGCCAGCGGTCGCATCGCAGCTGACACTGTTAGGTTAAAAAGACGAAAGTGTCGCTCTGCAGCTCTCAGGGAGAGAGCTTTCACTAACTTCCGAATGATGAAATGATAAAAGGACAAAGTCTGACCTTGTGGCAGTTTATTCTTTAAGTTATATAAGAAAAAAGTCAAGTTTAGAATCAATTTGCAGGACGAAAGAAGGATGAACAGGATGAGAAATGAAACTTTTTTCTGCCTCTTTACTAAAACATCTATTTTAGCCATTTCCTTTACAATCTTTATATTTTTCCCTGAGCTACTGTCAAACAGAAGCTAGAACACCTCAATAACAAACAAAGGAATCTGTATATATTTAAGTGTTCACATTTAGTGGGTGTGTTATTGAGCACCAGAGGAAGCACAATAACTGCAATCTTGGGCAAGAGGTGGTCTTGGTTCAGATGGTTTGGTTTGTTTCTATAATTAAATTATGTTTTGGATTGTTCAAACTTTCAAGTAGTTATGGAACGCAATCATGAGAACAGGAAAAAGAAAAAAAAATTAGCCATGGTAGCACATGGGCAAAAGACGAGAAAAAGAATTTAACATCTAACATTTATAAGTAACTGGTAAGAACTTATTTATGTATTTTCTGAGAGGATGAGAGAGAGATGTCAGAAGATGGGAGTGCAAAGCTAAAGATACAGAGGCAGTAAGGATACATCGGCAATGAAAATAATCTCTTCATTCACTGGAAAGGTGATAGAAAGCAGAGAATTTCATGTACACAAATCCATCTCTGTCAAGTATGGGAATGTAGGCAAAGTCAGGACCAATCTGGGGAAGACATTCCCGTTCATATTACTCATACTGAACAGAAGCTGTCTGAAATTCACCAGAGCTCAGCTAGCTGAAGGTTCACTTGACCTTTAGCTAGCTGAAACACAAAATCTGTCTTTTCCAGAAGAAAAATGCTTATCTCACGATTGTTCCACAGCTCCGTATAGCCCCTTTCATTCTGGACTATACTGTAAGTGGCCCCTATGAAGTCCAGAAGTCCAAAGTGTGGGAGTTTGATGATCTCAAAACTCTTAAAGTTTCTTTGTGTGCTCAACTGCAGTGTGAAACTAAAACTGCCAACATCAACTCTAAGAAAAACATGAACCTTGGGTTGGACTTCTCAGCTATAAACAGCCTCCGAGACCTTAGGGGGCAAACTGTGGCTCAGGTGGAAGAAGGGGTTAGAAAATTCGATCACAACGCCTCCACAGGCCCAGCTGTCCTTGTCCTTGGTGTGTGGGTGAAAACTTGGTAAAGTTCTGTAGAATCACTAAGATTTAAAGGTGCCAAATAAGTGCGCCTGCACTCCATGTTACTCATCATACCAGTACAACTGCTTTAAACAAACACATCCCAACATCGTCTTGTTTACACACCGACATCACCGAGACACAATGATTTAGTACTGTAAGGATGCAGAACACATTCTGTTCATAAACTCAAAATTTACTTAAAATTAATGTCCTGTTAATTCCATCAATGTAAAAATGTATTTCTGCATTGCTGCTCTTATTGCATCACAATGTTACACCATGTGTCATCTAAAATTAATCATCTGATGATTTATGTTGATTTATGTTTACAATGGGCATGTGTGAGAGAAAATGTCTTAAAGTTACAGAACAACAGCTACTGAACAACCACCTGTTGGTAGAGTTGGTTGAGAACTATCTGCCCCATCTGCTCCCATCTTCGCCTTCCTGGCAGGCTGTTCAGCAGCAGACACTCTAGTAAAGCTCATCTCTCAGCTAACTGTACCTTCAAAGTGATCAAGGATCAACTCAGCCTGCTGAGCTCTTCAGCCCGCCTGCCCACTCTCCGCCTGCCACACATGCACCCTGCATCGCCTCTTCACATGCCCAGAAACCCCTGTCTCCTGGTTAACAGACCTCCAGTTGGTCTGGCATGTGCTAATCTCAGCTCCACCAGCTCCATCAGTTACCTGTCTATTAGCAGCTTTAAAGCTCAACTATGAACACGCTGAATCAGAAATGCTAAAACAGTTTGTGGTTTAAGGAGGCTTGAACTATTTCTTGACAGTTTATCCATCCACTCAGTTTCAATCCACTGCAGACTGAACTCTAAAACCTGTCTTAAAAGTCTGAAACATGTCAAACGTTCTTTGGGGTGCAGATAATGGCTGACATTAAGAGCTTCAGCGAAATCTTCACTAGACAAACTTCAGCTAAACTTTACATCACCCTGGTCTGAGCCAGAACCTGCCAGGAAGGTTTCTCAAAGTAATTAGAGAGTCAGAACAAACTGATTACAATATTTAAACTTTTAGCAACACCGAGGGTTTTGTCAGTGACGGAGACAGAGATCCTGCAGATAATGAGGTAAATATCAGACTGACTCGCAGCATATTTACACAGCTCAGTGAGTCAGTCAGTCCAATATTCACCTCATTATGTCATTAGGTTTAATAGCAAGGGAGGCATTCAGGTTTTATTAGTCTCCAAACCCTGCATCAGTGTTGACAATAATAAATAATTAAGTTTAAAGCAGAACTTAAAAAAAAAAACATTTAAAGAAAATGAATTTAAAAAAAAGATACTGAAGCTGATCGTTTATAGACCATATTCATATATATTTTTAATACTATTGCATTTAATAAGACTAGAAACGATTTGAGACCAGGAGCACTGACAGGATTTTATAAATGGTGGAACAGGGGGTCCACACAGGTAATACAAAGTAATACAAAGCAGAAAATTGGTGAAGAAAACAGACTCATGTTTTGCTCTGTGGCCTCATACAGATGGAATACATAAAAAGAGGGAGCACAAGAATTTAAACATGTTCTTTGTATAACTGTTTTACAAAGAGGTGCAAGAAGCATTAATAAGTCATAAATGTACTTACTGTATATACTAGTACAAAAGCTTTAAAATCAAAATACATTTAAAGTAAAAGTGCTCATTATGCAGAATGGCCCTTTAATGCTGCAGGGTATACTGCTAGGTAGCTTTATCTATAATTACAGCAGCATATATTAGAGTTATTTTTTTAAATCTGCAAAATAACACGTAACTAAAAGCTTTAACAAATGGTATGGAGTAGAGAATAGCATAGCATAGAAATACTTTAAGTACATTAAAACTGTACTTCAGTAAAGTACTCAAGTAAATCAACTACTTTAAATGTGAGTTGGAGTGAGCTTTCCACTCCTGGATGGGATTAACATTAAGGTAAATCTTTCACTATAAAGATGCACATAGATTTACACATGGAGCCTCTAAGATTTAGACATTCACTCAGGTTAGGAGACAGACGAGAGGATAAAGAGAATACTGTGATAACAAGTGATATCTACCATTCAGTGACCACGGTCTACACTACAGAGAAAGTTCAACATACCCAGGATATCTTTCAGTTATCTGGCTTCACTTACCCCTACATCATCAATCAGGCTCAGCAGTTACATGAAGGTAGTTATCAACTTAATAAATCAAAGGGTTTGTCAATCTAACTACGAGTGTGTTGACAGTTGAAGTTGGTGTTGGCAGCATCTGACCAATCAGAAACACGGCTAAGAGTGTTTTCACACCTATAGTTCATTTACTCTGGTCCAAATCAGGTGATGTGTGTGTAAACCTCTAGCTTTTCCCCGTTGTTTGGTCTTTTTTCACACAGAAAAAAACTCCAAGAGAACCAAAATGCATCACTACAAAATAGTCCATTTATTGGCCAGGTGTGTCTGAGGCGGGAGCAACAAAAGTAAATACAGGAAGAAGGTGATGTGTTCTGTGTCTAGTGGACAACTTGGAGAACATTCATTTACATTCATTTTACAGCTAGTTGCTAGTCCATCCATTTGTGTATGCTGCACATCTATGGTACCCTACTGCATCCCAGAATGCAAAGCATATCTAAATACAGGAGGACGTTTAGCTCAAACTTGCAGCGTACACCTGGTAGTTCAGTTGGATCACGTTCACACCTTAAACAAACTACTCTGGAGTTCGTTTGGAACCAGACTGAAACCACCTCCTCCAAAGGGTCTTGGTGTGGTTGTTTTGGTCCGTAAGAGTGTGATTACTGTGTTCATTTCTGTACAAACATACTGCACCAAGGGGGTAAATGAACCATAGTTCAGTTTAACCAGACCAAAGAGCACAGGTGTGAAAACACCTTTAGTCTACTGGCAGCAGAGTATCAAAGTGTAAAACTATATTAGAAAAACAGAAAATTCCACAGACAAAATATGGACTGAAAATAACAGAACTGCTGGAGACGAATCAGCAGAGTGTAAGTGTGTGTGTGAAAGAAAAATTATTAAAAACTCTGTATGAATGTGTGAGAGCTTCAAGCACTTTACTTAGTAAGACTGAAAAAGAATGTAAGTCTACTGAAACCTGGAACAGAAATCTGGCAAAAAATACAGTCTGTGTAAGTGCACAGACTTCTCAGCATCACCTATTATTAAGACATGAGGATCTGTTACTGGATTCCATAACTTTAATGTGCTGCTTAGATGTTTTATAATGTGACAGTTTGAGTCATATTCTTTCAGCTGCAGCCATGGCAGTGTCACAGTCTGAGAAAAAATACAAAAATACATTCAAATAACTGGTAAGTAGGCTTACTTGCATATTTAATATTAAACTTTTTATATCTTTTAGGTTTATAATCACATTTATTAAAATCAGATTGCTTTAAAATAGCTCACGCGCAGAAAAAGGAAATAATTTAGTTAGTAGGGATCTCTGTTTCTTATTCTTATTGATGCTCATCAGAAGAAGAAAGACTTAAAAACTTCAGAACCTCGTACCATCTGTGCACTGAGGTCTGAGGGATCTTCCAGAATTAGTGATGCCATTTTCCAGTGCATTGATTGGTCAGGAGCACAAGTTATCATGGCGATGCAGCCCCACAAGAAGTGAACCCTCTTCAAAGCACTGAAAACACAGGCTTAAATCTGACCTCTGGTCAGTTTTTGATACCTTTGCTTGATAAACATTGATAATCATTTGAACTTTTGCACTCACTCTGTTTATCATTCTCTGGTTAAGACATTAAGGCTTGTTTTCTGTATTTACCTGTGCTAGGCCGAGTGAGCTTTTGCAGGTACACTCACTCGAAATCCCGGGTTTCAGACAGGATCAGTCACAGGTTTTTATATTTTGTAAGCTAGATATTGGAAGGATATTTCTTCAACAAAACTGTAACAAACATGAACATTGAACAAGACATACCAAAACAGATTTAACTTAACAAACATCCATGAACTGGTTTCAAAATACGAAATAAATCTATTCTTCTTATTCACCCATTCTCAGTCAGCCAAATCTCAACTACTATATGAAAATGCATATTTTTTAAATTAATTGTGACTCGCTCTTCCCCAGGATTTCATTATTTCTGTAGCTGATCCTGAATAAATCTTCATACACCTGCTTAGAAATCACAGAGAAAAAAAAATTCAGAAGTAGCTTGAGAATCTTCATTGTTTTTAACAAGTTTTCTTCTATGTCGCAGTGACTCAAGGATATTGGTTACATTATCATCATATTAGTTTCTGGGTTTTGTAGGATGACGAGGTCAGAGGCCTGTTTGAAATTAGGAGTCAGCAGCTGAACAACTGAGAAGAGATTCAAGGGTGAGACGTGAACAGCTGAGGAGAGTCAACAATCATCACAGCCGGATGGACTGATGCTTATGAAGGCAGAAAAAACGGAAGCTCTATCTACACTCACAACGAAAGGTTTACTCAGTCCCTTCAGTTTCGTGGTACTCAGATGGCCCCGTTGTCCAAAATGGGAAGTTCTTCCAACATTATTGTGGTCATATTTTTAAATCAGAATACAACATGAATGCTACACAGAAGAGTGTTTAAACACCATTTTGATCACTGTTTTTAAGTGTATATAAAAAAAAAGAATACTTTTATAACTAATCTGAGTTATTCTGAATGAACAAAAACTAACAGTTTTCTAACTGATAGCATATTACAAATTATATATTGGCAAGGAAAAGAAAAGAAAAAAAGATGAGCAACGATAACCCAGAGATTGCCACTTGGCTCCAAAGCGCAGTGGTTCATACATTCACCTGATGTGCAAAAGATCACTGGTTTAATCCCAGGAGGAGACACAAATCCTTTTGGAGTTGTGTCAGGAAGGGTATCTGGTGTAAAAAGTACCAAATCAAACATACAGAGCCACCACCCCTTCACAAAGGGGGGGAAGATGAAAGTAGATTTTAATCCAAAGGTTGTTACCATCGACCAATCTTTCACCACATTTTTGTTCAAGTCAGGTTTGTACAAAAATGTTCTCAGATTTTCAGAGATCTTTTTCTAAATTTAGAAGGTGTTCATGTGAACATGGAACTATACTGCTCAAAAAACTTTTTTACCTTCTCATTATTTCTGATCGTTTTTTCACTAGTTTTGCATTTGGCTAGGATCAGTGATACTACTAGCATGAGGCGATACCTGGACCCTACAGAGGTTACACAGGAAGTCCAACTCCTCCAGGATGGCACATCAATATGTGCCATTACCAGAAGGTTTGCTGTGTCTCCCAGCACAGTCTCAAGAGCATGGAGGAGATTCCAGGAGACAATCAGTTACTCTAGGAAAGCTGGACAGGGCCGTAGAAGGTCCTTAACCCATCAGCAGGACTGGTATCTGCTCCTTTGTGCAAAGAGGATCAGGATGAGCACTGCCAGAGCTACAAGATGACCTCCAGCAGGCCACTGGTGTTAATGTGTCTGACCAAACAATCAGAAACAGACTTCATGAGGGTGGCCTGAGGGTCCGATGTCCTCTAGTGGGCCCTGTGCTCACTGCTCAGCACCGTGGAGCCCGATTGGTATTTGCCATAGAATACCAGAATTGGCAGGTCCAGCACTGGCACCCTGTGCTTTTCACAGATGAGAGCAGGTTCACCCTGAGCACATGTGACAGATGTGAAAGGTCTGGAGAAGTCGTGGAGAACATCTGCCTGTAACATCGTTCAGCATGACCAGTTTGGTGGTGGGTCAGTGATGGTCTGGGGAGGTGTATCCATGGAGGGATGCACAGACTTGTACATGCTAGGTAACGGCACCCTGACTGCCATTAGGTATCGGGATGAAATCCGTGGACCCATTCTCCGATCCTACACTGGTGCAGTGCAGCTCAGTGATGCCCTGGTCCAGATCTGGGAGGAGATCCCGCAGGACACCATCCATTGTCTCATTAGGAGCATGCTCCGACATTGTCAGGCAAACTACAAACTACTGAGTACCATTTTGAGTTGCTGTAATGAAATTTCAGCAAAATGGGCTGGCCTGCCGCATCATTTTTTCACTTTGATTTTTGGGGTGTCTTTGAATTAAGCCCTCTGTAGGTTGATCATTTTCATTTCCATCAAACGATGTGACATCCTTTCGTTCATATCACTATACCTATCCAGCATGATTTTTTTTCCCATTGAGATCTGATGTGTTTTCAAAGTTTTCCTTTAATTTGTTTGAGCAGTGTATTTTACAGGGATAAACTCTTGGATTTAAAAGCCTGTTCCTATTTTAGCCCACAGATGTGTAGCTTTCAGCTTCTTCCTTAAACCTGGACTCTTTAAGATATCTGGACGCAGGTTGTTTCTGTTACGTGCTCTTTTATTAATTTTGGACTTTGTTTGCTGTGTGAAGGCAGCACATTGTGTGGCTGTTGTTTTAGAGCCATGATTACTTAAGTGCATCCAGATGTTTGTTACTGTGGGCCATACAGTACAGGGAAATGATCCAGGTGACACATGGACAGTTTGGAAGCCATATATCAGAAAGATGTATGGCTCTGATTAAGTTTTGGATTCCTTAGTGTTATTAATGTCCTCTAATCCTCTCTCTTCTTCTCCTCCATCACTCACACTCCAGGTTCAAAAGCAGCAGCGATGGACTTCTCTAACAGCATGTATGACCTGGGTTCCCCAATCAGTGCTGGACCGCTGCAGGTCCTTCAGTTAGCTGAGGACCTCAAACTTGCCTTGGAGCTTCAACCCAACCAGGAGGAGCGAGACAGCCTCCGAGGACAGCTGCCTGCAGAGACGGCACAGTCTCTTATAGACTGGCTGCAGAGTGGAGCTGTGAGTACACTGTGTGATTCACTTTGATGTTATCAGTCATTTTAGTGTTGAGAATTATTGACTTCTAAAAGCAGGGTTTATAAACTAAATTGTGGCCACATCAAATGGAAACGTGACGTTGTGGATGTGGTGGATTGACTGTGCCTTTTTATGTCATTTTTGATCGTGTTGATGTTTGCTGTCGTTAAATGCAGCTGAAAATGAGCATCATTCCAGACTGTGGATTCTGCTCAGCTCATTTTGTTATTCTTGCTTTCTAAGCGTGAGACCCTGTGTTCTTGTTCCCGTAAAGCATTGTTATATTTTTATTTCTTGTAGTTGAATTTTCAGGACCTTTATGTTTGTTAATCAGTGCTCAAAAGAGGTTGAATGGCATTTTACACGCATGAAGTCTCGATTCAGCCATTCCTTTTATTGGTGCACTTATTTAACAGTCTTGGATGTGTGATGTAGCACAGCTTAATGAACCTAAGAGTATATGTTTACTTCCGTGAAAATCAACAAGTGCCCACTATTTTATTTTTTTATTTTTTTATTTTTTTATTTTATAGTATGTAAAATACTATGAAAATTACAGAAGTTGTAGGCCTTCACAGTAAACAGGGGTGGGCTAAAACAAACACAAAACAAACAAACACTCTCTTGCTTAGGTGCTGAGATGAAAATTAATGTAAATTGTATTAATGTATATACTATTGTGTCTTGTGTCTTAATTTTCTTGCAATGAACTAAACTTTGGGACAGTTTCAGCCAAATTATCTGCTAGATGAAAAGTCGACTTCCCAACTGGATTACATTTCATTCTGAAGTACGGCTGTGTAAAATACCTGTGATATTAATGCATTTGATATTATTTTCTATAATATATGAAATTACTATATTTGTAATATCAAATATGCTTGATATTGCTAATACAGGCTGTCATCAACATGCTTTTTTGATCAACCACATTTTAGCAGTAAAGCTCTCTTTCCTCTTGCTAATTATTGTATGTGGGCACTAGGGCTGTCACGATACTAGAATTTCAAATTCGATACTGATACCCAGGAAAATACTCGATATTCTATATCATTTTCGATATCACGTGGAAGATTTTGACCCCATCTTGCAACAACAGAAGTAATGGCAATCTCTCATCCGCCATTCACACTGCTCCAATTCAGTCTGCAGCCTTTCACATCCTCAGAATCAGAATCAGAATACTTTATTAATCCCTAAGGAAATTATGTGGTCACAGTTGCTCCAGGACAGTAAGAAAGTAATTAACAAGTTAAAATACAAGTTAAAATATATATATGTGTATATATATAGTATTAAATAATACAATATATTACAAAATTACAAAATATTACAAATAGCTCTAATAATACCATAACTCTAATTACAGGGATACGAAGATAAAAGGAATGTGTTGAAGGTGTAAGCGGGGCGTGGGATGTCTCTGTCGTCACTGAAAGCAACGCCAGGCTACAGCACACGAAAAATTAACTCATTCAATAGTAATATGACTTAACCAGCCTATCAGATTTAATTACTCATTTATTTAAGATGCCGGAACGCCGTTCCAGATCGTTTCAGCCCACTTTAAACCTGCTTATAATAGGAAATAATAACAGTTTTCCTACTTGTGCAGGCTTCCATATTCATGAAAATAAATTCAGATGGTATATCCTACAAGAAGCATTATATTTGTGCAAAATTTAGAAAAAACTGCCCCTCAAGAACTTTTGTTCACAGCGCATGTGTGGTGGATCACCGTACCACACCTTATTAGCATTTCATGATGGCTGAGGAATAAGGAGATTGACAGGCTCACTGGCAGAAATAGAAAGTAACGGGGGAGCGAAAGTGTGAAGCACAGAGGGTAGAATTGGAGATTTGCTAGGTGAGAAACGGCAAGAGAATGAAAAGGCAATGAGGAGGAAATATCAGTTATTGCTGCAGAGGGAGCCCAGGGCTCATTCACCCGCCCTCCGTCCGCTCACACTCAGGATGAATGGCTTGTTATATTGTGCCTGCCAGCATTTCCTTTTCAAAAGCCACCACTAGAGACACAATACCTCTTCACCACTCTACTTATACCTCACACAAAGCACATTATGCTCACAATTTACTACATGTCATTTAGTAATATATTGCCATTTTAATAGACATTCTAGTGCAGCTGTAAAGGCCTGTAGATCTAATGATTCAAGATAAATCTATGCCAGGTGATGGTAATGATCTGTCATTTTGCTCATCTGCAATCGAGCCAGTGTGTATTTGACACTGGTTTTAATAGATGTACATATATTAGCTTAGTTTGTGAAAAGAAAAGTTAACAACCATAAACACATACAAGTTAGCATTGCTGTTAGAAGTTGAAGCTCTCCAAACAAAATGAAAGTTTTACATTGTATATTTTGATCTTTTTTTCTTTTTTTTTTTTTCCTGCAGCTGGACCACTGGTACGTCATCCTGAACGGAGCAGTCGAAATCAGCCATCCAGATGGACGAATGGAGACCCTCTGTATGGGCAACAGCTTCGGCATCTCACCCTCACTGGATAAGCAGTACATGATTGGAGAAGTTCGTACCAAAGGGGACGACTGCCAGGTAAAAAAAACAAAGAGTTTTACACTGTTACCAAAACAAACATCCTTTTATAATTACACTTTTCATGATAACTTTTATTCAGTAAGGCAAACTCTGTGACGGGTTTGTGTTTTCTTTGAACTCTAGCTGTGTTTAAGCATTTTATGGAAAATGTGTGTCACAGTGCAAGAATCACAAAGTGAAGTCCTGCTTTCATTTCTTCTTTCAAGTGCAGAGTAGTGGTTTGCAATCACAGCAAAATACTACATGTCAAAAATAATATATTTTCCCTTCTTTCATAATTTTGTTAGAAAAAGTAAATATGGAATAAGCAAATAAAATAACTTAAAAAAAAGCTTTAAAATACAGCATTTTAATTGTGAAGGCGCAGTCGTAATGTGCGTCTTATTTTTCACATCACATGCACTAACAGCCTTGTGTGTTTATAATAGCTTGGTGGGTTTCTCAGAGAAACGCATTCTTAATATAGAGCAGGGACCGGAAAGGTAGAAGAAGCCTAGCGTGTACTCACAGTAACATTGCCTCTGTCCACACTGCCCAGTTCCTCTGCTGCACACATCATTTCCTGTCCTTAGATGGAAAGGAAGTTGCAGAGGTAGGGCTTGGTTAGAAAAATGCAGAAATTGATGATTTACTCAAGGGAAGCATAGCAAGAGACAATGCTTTAGAGTAGTGAAGACTCGTGTCTCTGTGCTGTCTTGTCACTGTGGTATAATGGGAGGTTAGTTAAGCTCTGGTGTCCAAGTGTAGCAAAGGATGCTTCTGCAAAATGGCTAGCTGAGATCATTACACCATAGGTACTTAAATTTAGCCATATTGTGTCAGGTTTAGTTCTGTAAGAGAATAGTGTTGGATGTTCCTTCCTTCATCTGTCCGTCCCTCCCATGCCTCTCTCTGCCATCCGTAATGCTACTTCTGTGCTGTTGTTTGAGTACCCGAATGTGGTGCAGAGCAGTGTTTTGCTCTACTACAAGTTCACCCGCTGTCCCCATGTTATCCTCGACCAGTTTGTCTGCATCGCCCAGGAGGACTACTGGCGCATCCTCAACCATGTGGAGAGGAATACGCACAAGGTGGAAGAGGAGGGGGAGATTGTGATGGTGAAGGAGCACCGGGAGCTGGACCGCAGCGGGACCAGGAAAGGACACATTGTCATCAAGGTAGGTGATTTTAATTTTTTAAATTTTTTTTTATTTTAAAGAGCAGTCAGAGGAGTTCCAGAACTGGAGTCAGCTGAAATCCACACCAAGTCTGTTTTACTTTTTAAATGAACCCCCAACCTCTGACAAAGATCAACGCAGTCATGTGAAGGGGTAAAAGATGTTTGGGGTTCAAATGCATGGTCAAGATAAGAGTGGTGCTTTTTATTTTTCTTTAACTGACTCAGTACTGAAATACAGTTAACCTTTTGCAAGAACATACTCTAATCAAGATGACACAGGCAAAGACACGTTGAAGGATTAACACCCAAGGTTAAGGTTAAGCTTATAATCATGCCAGAAGCTAATAAGCATGTTTAATCTCACCGTGAGCTTGTAACATGACTTGCTTCTGAAACCAGAAAGAAAAGTTTTTTACACATTTTCCATTATTATCTACTAAAAAATACTCAAATGCCCTCAATTGATTTGAGTACTACATCATTATGAATTGACCATCCCCTCACATACATCATCTTGCAAGAACACGGGTGTAGCTACTCGATGTTGTTCAGTGATCGTTAAGAGACAGAGTTAGCACTATTAGTGTTTGCCAGAGCATTTTTTTTTTTGTACGCTACATTGTAGCGCCTTCCTAAAGCCTTTTGATCCTTTCCCCGAATCTCTAGAGGCAGCCAAGGTATTGATCGGATAATGGGCCCGAATGATTCTCTTGGCTGCTGCTCCAAGGAAAAGCTGCTGGCTCTAAAACACGTCCAGCGGATAAGAGTCGATTTACAAGTGTTAGCATTTCCGGTTCTGTTTTCAGCTTTGTTCTTTTTGTGTCTGACAAAGTGGATTCCTTTCTAGTTTCTGTTCCCTGTTAAATAAAACATTTCCCCCCAGAAACCTCTGCTGTGGTGGCATTAACAATAACAAACTCACAGAAACAAGAAGAATAGTGTTTATACGTCATGGATCCTTTTTCTGCTGCTTAGGAAAAAAATTCTGCTAGACACTGAAATCAAGAATGCAGTCCCAGATATCGGAGGTATTTTTTTTTTCCTATACAAATCTAAACCAACGGTAATTCTGCGATAAAAGCTTGTATTTGTTCTTATAAAGGACTTGTTCTGTGTGTGTGTGTGTGTGTGTGTGTGTGTGTGTGTGTGTCTTTGTTTTATTGATGGGAGACTGACAGCTCTGTTCAATATCTGCACCTTTATAGTGTATGCCCTTGTCACTATTCTGATCATTTGTGCCCTTGGACTTAAGCTGTCTTACATGTGTATGTATGAGGGTGCTGTATGTTTTTTTGGGGTTTTTTTCTCCAGCTCATCCATGTATGTGTGTGTGTGTGTGTGTGCGCGCGCGCATATTTTTCACCCTAGGGAACCCCAGAGCGTCTGATCATGCACCTGGTGGAGGAACCGTCGGTGGTCGACCCCACCTACATCGAAGACTTCCTGCTGACCTACAGGACATTCCTTTCAAGTCCCATGGAGGTTGGCAAGAAGCTGCTGGAGTGGTTCCAGATGGACAGCCTTCGTGACACAGTGAGTGTGTGTATTTGTGCATGCGTGTATGGCTATCTTGTGGCCGGTTGTCACTTTCTCACACACCTTCAGATATCTATTTCAGTGTGATGACTTAAAAAAAATGGTAACCTGTACCCTAGGGGGTTGTGTTAGGCAGTTGTAATTGTGATGGTTAAGATGTGGGTAAGGGGCTTTCTTATACTTTCATATGGTACAGTATGTGGATAGGTGTTGAAAGCTTGCACAAGATATGTATCAGTAGGAGTGAAAGATGTAAGAAGCAACATCAGCAACTTTGATGGGAATGGCAAAGCATTTGTGTGTATAGATGCTGCAAAGGTGAATATGCATATACAGTTAAAACTGTATATATTAATCATTTATTATACAGTGGTTCTTTAAATGATCGTCCCGTGCTTGTGTTAGCACTCATTCATGCATGTTGATGGAAATTGGCGTCTTGTGCCACTCGCATGCCAGTCAATGCAAGTTCAGCAAGCTCAGCTGTCTTTGAGCTCTGTGGCGATTTGTTCATGCCACTCCCGTTGTCCACAGCTGCTTTAACCTAAGATTAGCCTTGTACAGCCAATAATCTTTATGTGGTTGTCATTCAGACTTATAATCTTCAGCCCTGTTAAAGAGGATCTAATATTGTAGAAAACGAACAGAGTCGCCTTAAAAATGCACATGCGCGCGCACACACACACATACACACACACACACACACAAAACAGAGTGGAAAGTGGAGTGTGTACATTGATCCTCTTTATTGATGCATTGTGTTCTACTCTGACCTTTTGCAAAGGTAAGAACAATGTTCCCACCAGTGTAAATTTACAGATGTTATTATTTTCCACTGCCTTTTGTGTTTTTTTTTTTGTTTTTTTTTGCTTCTAATTATTGTTGTACAAAATTAAGCAGTCAACCAGTAGTTAACAGCTTTTCTCTGCAACCATGCACCCAGTTATTATACAGCCTCCCTGCTGTGTCTTATGTTACTAGCTACTGTTTTTTTTTTTTTTCTTTCCCCAAAAGCTAAAAGCAGATAGATCTATAATTGGAATGAAAAATTTACTTATAGTAACAGTCATGTTATTTATCAGAAGTTATCTTTAACCATTGTAAGAAAGGTTGTATTTAACAGACTGACATTTCCAGGCATTTTGCTTGCCAGAGTGTCCTTGAAAGTCTACCAACTCCTGAACACCTGCAGTGTAGTTAAACATGACCTCCGACCTTAACAAGCCTTATAATTATCAATCAAGAGCTCATAACAAATTTCCTGTCAGCAGAGTTGAAGGTCTTTAGAGAACTGACATGTGAAAACAACATTTACAGGAACTTGTTTTGTATGCTTTGCCTTGCCGCTGTTTAAAGCTGCCTTTGTGTTTCACAGGTAACGCGAATAGTACTGTTGTGGGTCAACAACCACTTCAATGACTTTGAGGGTGACCCAGCTATGACGCGCTTCTTGGAGGATTTTGAGAAACATCTAGAAGCCACAGTAAGCTCAAATAAAGATTAACTTACTTTTCACTTGAGTGCATTTAAGCTCTGAATTGTGTTAAACGTTCATCAGTGTTTTCTCAAACAGTGATGGGGCCTTTATTTACCTCAACTGCAGGTTTGGTACAATGCCTTGTTTTGATCTGCTCATTGATTTGGCCTATCAAAGTTCTTGCATTAGCCTTTTAATAAACACTCATCACCTCCAAAGCCTCCTAGCAGAAATCCTTCATTCATTCATGCAGTAACAAAGACATCAATAAACATTAATTCTTTAAATGGTAATTCAGAACAACACATTTTTGAAAGTAGCAAGACTGTCTCTGTGAATTCATTAAATTATCTATTAATAAGAATGCACATTAAAGAAGGGCAACAGGAGTTTATCCACCAGCTTTTTTTCCATCAGCTTTTATTTATTTATTTATTTTTTAATTCACTACTTCTATTATTTGAGGAAATACTGTGTATTGTATGCTGTTCCTGAAAGTGTAAAGTACATTTCAAATAGCAAAATCATCATAACCATAGCTAAATCTCACACCTCTAGTTTTATTAGTGTCTTATAACAACTCTTTATGGTCCAGATTCCTTGGAGCGGAATGATAAATAAGGTCAAATAGTTAATGCGTCATCATTTATATTCTTAACAAAATTCTTAACAAAAACTATCTGCAATGCTTTGGATACAAATGTAAATGCGAGTCTCTTTCAGTTAATAATTTTCTCATTTTTAACCTCCTTGTCAGAAAATGAAGGGCCATTTGAGGCTGCTGAACATAGCGTGTGCAGCCAAGGCTAAGTGGAGACAGATCACTCTGCAGAAGGCATCTAGGGAATCACCACTCTACTTCAGCGTGCAGGGCGGCAGTGAGAGAGGATTTGGCATCTTTGTCGAGTCAGTGGAAGAAGGAAGCAAAGCTGCAGAAGCAGGACTCAAAAGGGGAGATCAGGTAAGAGGACATTAAGAGATACTCTGGTGAAATCCTAATCAGTACCATAGATGTAAATTAGTCCCTAATTAAACAGTTCACAGCACTTCAGTCAACCAGTTCCCAGATGATTATGGACTCTATTGCATGCAGTTACATAATTAAACGTTTTGTGTGATCTGATCAACTCTGATCAATTTAAAAACAAACTAAAATTTGAGAAAGATGTGTGCTTGAACTGAATGTTTCAAGTTGAGTGATCTTCCCAGCAGGAGTACAGATCTTTCACCACACTAGTCTCATGATCTGGTTAGTCCAGCGGTCACAGGGTTAGCAGTCTTATTTAGAGGATCTAATGTGACAGTGTGGTTACTGTACAGTGGTCCAGCAAACAGAATCTTCCCATAGCTGGTGTGTAATGAGCCTTTTAGCACACTGTAGCATATTAATTACAAAGTCAGATCAGATGTTTAGAGACTTCTCTAAATTTATTAAAGTGGAAATTTTTACATATGTCACAAATTTGTTGTTTTTCCTTAACAATTGTTAAGATGTCATTCGATGTGTACTCAGGTTCCCAGAGTAGCTGACAGAAAAACAAACTAAGCTACTGTGAGACCTCTGAGACAAACTTGCACATAGTGGACATCCTTAATGTAGTGTGGATGTTAAGAAGCTCTTTGTCTGGTCTGATCAGGCAAAAAAAAAAACAACCAAAAAACATGCAAATCATATCTTTGAAAAATCATCTTTTCTTCGTTGCCTTGCTATAATGACAGTCTGTGTTGACAGAATCACACATTTCTTATTTCTTCCTAGCAGCAGGGGCTTGGAGGCTGGTAAGCATTTAGGGAATGGAAAAAGGAACTAAAAACAGTAGTGATATCCTTACAGATAGTCTGCTCTGGGGCGCTTGTTAATTCAGACTGAAGTAAAGATTTATTTCTCAGCACAACAAAAAGCTGGTCACAGATATTTCAGCAGCAGGAGCTTGGAGGCTGGTCAGTATTTAGGGAACGGAAAAAGGAACTTGAAACAAAATAAATCAGTCCTTACATATATCTGCTTTGGAGCAGAGTCATTCACTGGAGCAATGGAGTGGCTTTGAGAGCTAAATGTAAATTTACTCTGCAACTCAGCTGGGTGTTGAAACTTAAATAGCAATAAAAACTAAGTTTGATTAAGATTATCTGACTATTAACACCATTAACTGTCATTCACAAGTGTCATTCAAAATGATATCATTATGAGCTGGAATTTATTTTACTGGATAACTAATGAAGGTTTTTGACGAGGATGGATCTGTTATGTCTGTGTGAAGGTCTGGCTTCCTGTAGTAGCTGCACATCACTTTTGACAGTACAAGTACTCAAAATAACTGCTTAATGACTAATTTTGTTCGTATTTAATGTATTTAGTCTTTAGTGTGTGTGCTTCTTGTTGACACAATTATAGATCAGGTATTCTTATGCTGTATGTGTCAGAGTAAGGAAACAGTTGAGCCTGAGCTATTTTAATCTAGGACCCTTTGCTCTTGATGTTGACAAGGACACAGTGAGAGAGACTGAAATAGTTTGTGGTTGTTTGGCAGGTTGTGAAACTGCGATTTTTTTTTTTTTACTGTACTGTAAGGGCTCTTATTTGATGCAAATGAACTGCTTTCACATTTTTTGATTGACTAAATAAACTGTTTATTCTCTTGAAGCAGATTCTTCTCCTCTAAAGGTGGCATGAAATGCATACTGAACTGTTTCCTTCTATTCTGAATCATTTAGAGAGGACCAGAACCACCTTGTTAACAGATATGCTGAGTTAAGAGAATTAAGAATAATACCAGGCAAACCAGAATCCAAAAAATGTGTTTCAGATTTGAGCCAAAAATCTGAAGGATGTTTTTTGTCAGGGTAATTTGTTTGTAATTTGATGTTTACGAGACAAATGGCCACATCTGCTGTGCTTCAGGCAGCTTTGATTCTATGCTGCCATATATGTTTTTATCTGTCTTGTTTCAGATCATGGAGATCAATGGTCAGAACTTTGAGAACATCTCCCTCTCCAAAGCTGCTGACATCCTGAGAAATAACACACACCTCTCCCTCACAGTTAAAACCAACATTTTTGGTGAGTAAATTTAGATTTGTGCTCACGTATCATTGCGCTTATTGCACGCCAGCTTTTGAGTTCCTGCCACAAGTTCTAGAAGATGTTACAAATACCACAAATGTGCCAAACGTGCAAACAAAATAAAACAAAAGCTACATTTCTCTCTGTACCTCCATCTGTTCAGTCTTCAAAGAGCTCCTTAGCAGGATCGCACACGAGAAGAAGAACGGTGGCCTTCACATTCCCAAGATCCAGGAGAAAAAAGGCAATCGTTTCTCCATCCCTGACCTTCCCGGAGACATGGAGTTCCCTACTGACCACAAGAGCACCCGGAAAATGAAGGCTAACACTGTGTCTGGAGGAAGAAACAAGATCAGGAAGATGCTGGAGAAGACACGCTTCAGTATACTGCCACCTAAACCATTCAGGTAGGCATACGTATGTCAAAAAAACCCAACAAAACTGCTGCCTGTGTGAGGTTGTTTTATTTGTACGAAATTTTCTTCAGCATGAGTAGAATTCTTACTTTCTGACTTGAACCAAGTCCCTCAGTGCACCTCAGAAAGCATCAGAGAAACACTTTTTTTAGAGTAGGAAATTGAGCAATTTGATGATAACTAAAATGCCTGCACACAGACTCTATACTATTTTCTATAGGTAAGTGGTGGTTCAAAGTCCAACCAATTCAACACAAACTACAGGAACCTTCTCCTGAAAAGGTGACTTTCACTTTTGTACCTTAGCTGCGTGAAATGTGAGATTTTCATCTGTAAGCACCACTGGAAATTGCTGTAGAAGTGCAGGTTTACAACCTTTCACAGGACTTTGGAGCCAGCACAGAAAACTTCCAGGAACTGTTGGGTTATTTAAATTTCCAATTCCTGGATATTTTACAACCTTAAGAAGCCTGGCAGTTCAACCCCAGTCTCTAGCCTAATCTTTCACTTATTTTCAGGCGCTATAATGTAGATAACTTCCAGGCAAATCACAGGAATGCAAAAAGCATTATCATCTTATAACCATTGCCATCCATAACCAGCCATTGTACTAGCAAGCATCTGGAGCAATTGTGCAGATGAGGCTCACATTCAATATTCCACCCGTAACACGCTCATAGAGGCTTGATTTCATTTCATCATTTCATGCCTCTCCAGGCCTCATTTAACTCCATACTGTATCTGTGTAGAGACGAACGCTGTTCTCGCCCTGTTAATTACAGAGCTAGCTCGCTCACTTTTCTGTCTCGCTGTCTCCACTCTATCAGTTTCCATCTCTGCAGTGATGTCCACAAAGCCACACTGTTCGCATGAAAAGTAAACGCACTCTGCCTCATGACGCAACACACTATCACACGGCTATTGAACCGACTTTCCGCTATCAAAGCAAAAAAAGGACTTTCATTGCTTCCTTTTTTTTTCTTTCTTTGCAAGTTGGCACCATTCAAAAGAGTCTTTGGTTCAAAGGAATAGATGGCTGATTAAAGGGAGTGGAGATGAGAATGGAGATGAGACTGGTGATTTGGGTCAATCATGATTCATCAGTGCCTGTTGTGGGATGAAAATTTGAGGGGAGGCCATCATGTGAAGTTGTGTGTCTGTTTGTGTGTATACGTATGCATATATAGGAAAGGTGCAGGCGATTTATAATGTGCAGTTTTAAGTACGCACACACACAGGACTGACTCGCTGTCATTTTAAAGACACAGTTACTGTGCAGTTTCTTTCTGACTCTTACAATTTATAATGAAGTCAGACAACCTTGTTTTAAGACTTAAGGTGCTCTTGCCAAACTGGGTTATTTGCAAAGTGAACATCACAGCGGCAGCTTCTTCTGATCTTGGCCGTCATTGTGTACTCCACTTCAGACTAGAATTTTATATGACAAGGGGACACTGGCAATAAACATGTTGTTTCTCTGCCAAATTAAGATGTCCAGCCCTGTGCATTTGCCTTTATACACATCCCATACTATTCAACCCAGATGATTTACATTGCACAGATTGGAAAGCAATAGACAGAGGTCTTAGCCTCTAGTCAGTTTGGCTTTGAAGTCTTAAGTGATTTAAGGAGACGATAATAAACCCCATAATTCTCCCAGTCCCATGATTTTGCCATTTGCATCTTCCCTTCTTTTTGATACAGTTTCGTGTGCTAACTTATGATATTCATCACAATAATTACTGTGTTTTTAAAAGGTTGTGTCTGCCAGCATTCAACTTACATGACATCCACCTTTTATTGCAGTTACTGTTTTACTATGTTGCTGTTGCACTACCTGAAAAAAGTAATTGTTCCGGAAATCATTGCCTTTACAGATATCGACTTACCTGGACAGCAGATTAAACAATAAGAAGAAAGTTTTGGGCTAGTTAGAAAATTAGCTTTTGTTGCAACTAGTAAACTTGAGCTTCATCTAATCTAATCTAAAATTTCACTTCCTGAATTCTGGGTTGGATGGACGTTTTGATGTGCTGTTTGGTAGGCAGACCATTGAGTTTTGGGACAGCACTTTCAGATTATGGGAAAAGTAATGCGAGTATGTATTTTGTTTAGTATTTATGTAATTTAAAGACATAAAAATATGAATTATGACACTAGGAGGCCAGCAAAACAGCTCGCTGTGCTCATCTGGTAAAGAAAGGCACGGCGGCAATAAAAATATATCTCCAAAAAAATTGTTGTCTTGATGTACTGCTGTAATTGTATAATACCACTCTATAATGTTTCACTGTTTGTGCTAAACACCAGAAGTAAGCAGAGCTGCACCAGTTAGACTAGTTCATCAACAGAAAATGAATAAATTATTTTGGTAATGTGAAAAAAAACCATAACTTTTTCTTTCCCTTCTTTTATCTTATTGGAAAATCTGTGAATAAGATTATATGAGATGTCACTATTAATTCATTGGAAAAAGTCATGGGTATTTGCTAGTTTTTCAGCATTTAATTAATTTTTTTTTTACATTTATTGGAGCAGAAAATTCAAGAAAATAATTTTTTAGTGGATTTGGAATAAAGATAACTAAGTTTTATCCTTCTATGAAAATAGAGGTACTTTTAAAGCTTCCAGTTTATCAGGTACACCTATAGTAGCTAAAACTCATGCAGTATCTTACGATACAGCTTCATGAAGCTTCTCAGTGTCAGGTAGTAGGGACTTGTTGGTTTAACGTTATGATAATCTCAGGATAGTTTATGTTGCTGTTGAACTGCGTTACATCACACACAGGGGTGATTCTATTATTTAGCCTACTATCAAATGTGATAGACATATGAGTGTATACTCATATGTGTGTAGTGCTGCCTACTAACATGTCATATTGTGAACAAATCTGAGCTGGCATTATGAAGTTGCTGGTGACATTTTTCTGCTTATTTATTTTAGCAAACCTGTCAGTGTCTAAACTTTGGCTGTTGTATATCCCGTCAGCCTACATGTTTGTTTGTATTGTGTGTGTGTGTGTGTGTGTGTGTGTGTGTGTGTGTGTGTGTGTGTGTGTGTGTGTGTGTGTGTGTGTTTGTGCGTGCGTGCGTGCGTGCGAGAAA
>VUQS01054923.1:0-16381 GCA_015108495.1 Heterochromis multidens | reverse complement strand
GATCCAGCCCTAACTATAAGCTTTATCAAAAAGGAAAGTTTTAAGCCTAATCTTAAAAGTAGAGAGGGTGTCTGTCTCCCGAATCCAAACTGGGAGCTGGTTCCACAGAAGAGGGGCCTGAAAGCTGAAGGCTCTGCCTCCCATTCTACTTTTAAATATCCTAGGAACCACAAGTAAGCCAGCAGTCTGAGAGCGAAGTGCTCTATTGGGGTGATATGGTACTATGAGGTCTTTAAGATAAGATGGGGCCTGATTATTCAAGACCTTGTATGTAAGGAGAAGGATTTTAAATTCAATTCTGGATTTAACAGGGAGCCAATGAAGAGAAGCCAATATGGGAGAAATATGCTCTCTCTTTCTAGTGACAATTCGGAGTGGGTTTATCAACAACAAAGACCATTTCAGTCGGATTAAAGTAAAAGTCTTCACTTACGAGTTGCAAACTTTGCCTGTCCGCCACTGGTGTTCAGCAAATAGCTAACAATGAGTTGTTAAATCTTTTTAATAGGAAAAATGCTTTAAAAATATTTAAATGATCCAGAGTCTGAAACAAAACCTGTGTTATGGACCACAATGAAAGCTAAAAAACTTCACAGAGGGATAATTTTCTGTGGGTTTCTCACTACAACCAGCCATTTATGTAGTTATTTTCTTATATAAAGTAATAACTACACCAAATTTAATATAATTTAGTGTTCCTGGCTATATTTTAGTTTTTGAGACCTCTACATCATCAGGGTATTTTTTTTCCCCTGAAAAACCTAAATAAATTATATATAATATATAAATATAATATATTTTTAAGCAATAAACTGCACAAAATGCAGGATGTAGCAAATATGTTACAAATTAAAATTCATGTATACAAACTGATATTTAATTTCTTTTCTTTTATTTGTCTGAAGGTTCAATAAACACTCGAGTTTCAAAAAATTTGAATTTTATGGCAATTATTTCATGGTTCAGGCTTTACAGGGTTAACCACTGCTAATATTATTAGTTACACTTGATTAAGTTAAACATTTGACTAACTTTTGAGGAGGTTTAGCAGGGGGAGGAAATGGAATGGCAGGCGGAGGTACGGTCTCCAGGTTTTGGCTCTCTGGGAGATATTTCCTGCGAACTGGCTTCTGTGGAGGCTGATTGTGAGAAGCGCCAGTCATGTCCTGAAACGATAACAGATTAAAAGATAGAATAACTGAAAGAAAGACACTGACGCTTGCAGAACAGGAGTGGCTTACATGAGCAGTCCTGACCTGTTTTGAAGGATTTGTCAAGTCCTCAGTGCTGAGTCCAAATCTGGAGTGTGGTCCCTGATCTTCAGGTTTCACACTGCTCTCCTCCTACAGCACAAAGACAACAGTATAAACTGAAAAACGTAGCTTGGACATTTGCCATAAGATAGATGATAAAAGATCTATTCCTCCACAGAGAAAATAGTGTTGATGCCATGATGAGGTGAATTAAATTGAGAGAGCAGCTATAAAGAGGCAGAAAGAAATGTGCCTTCCCTGACCGTGGATAAATCAGCACCTTCTCTGCAGGGACTGCGATGTAGGGCTCTCCAGACCCGACCTGCTCAGGGCAGCCATGATAGATTACCTTACTTTTATTGCATCTCCTTGCTGCCTTATTCTTTTGTTTTAAGATGTTTAATGTGTCACCACATGCTTTTTAGGGCAAAAGTGTGAGGACAGACCCTAGTTTTTGTGAAAGTTGAAGGCATTTCTTGCAATATTTCCCATCTGTTAATGTTGGATTTAGTGAATTTGATCCGCTAATTTGTCCGGGCTGCAGTCTTCATTGTGGCGGCAGTTGAAATCCCTGGGCTTTCGTGATGGTTTAAACAGGCTCCTGTTGTAAATTGTACCCAAGAAACCTAAAAATGCATTTTGCTCAGAAACACCAATTGACTTTCAAATAAATGACCCTGAGATTCACTGCTCTACTGGACACGAAACACAACCACAGCATGGAAACATTTAAAAACAGACACTGTAGTAGTTGCTACAGTGGCAATAAACCACACGAGCCCCATAAGCAGAATGTGTGGTCACATCAGCTGCAGGTCACGGCTGTTTCACTCCAGCAATGCGAAGGCTGGTATTAAAGAAGTGCCATCACTGTCAATTTCTAGGGAGTGCATTTTTAAAACTGTCCTTATTTAAGAGCAGCAAGCAGCATGAAGCTTATTCAAACCAGGTGAAACAAAACACAAACTGGACACAACAAAGGAATCAAAAACAGGCAACTTTAACCTTGTCCAACTTTCTGTCTGAATCTATTAACTTATGCAGTGGATCAGCTGGACTCTCTCCACTCCTGGGAGACAATAGTGGACCTTGGTAAGCATGGATAATAACTGAACTGACAGATACAGTAATATGTTCTAATGTGGTATTAAAATAGACTGAAGCCATACTCAATCACAAAGTTTGTGGTTTAGTCACAAAGCAGGCCCACCCTAAAGTATACTGTGATGTATTCAAATATTTTACTGTAATGGAGACCATCATTTTAAAACATGAATTCCACGTTGTGTTAAGACTTGAATCTAATGAATGAGGCCTAAATCTCATCATCAAAGCTTTTACTGAACTCACAGATCAAGTGACCATTAGGGTCATTTCTCACAGACTTCCAAAACTTCTTTTTGCAGCCAGAATAGTCACCCCCTGCTGGCCATTAGAAAGTATGTAGGTTTAAAGCACTTCTTCATGCAGTCTTTGGACACTACAATGGCAAAGATGACATGACTGCAAACCCTGCTTCCCATCTGCATTGTCAGTACTTCATACGGACCCTGCTGTGGTTACTTCGAGGGGCTTTAGATGGAAAATGTGGAGAACGGTGAGGTAAAGTTAAGTAAATGGAATAAAAGGTAAGTGAAGAAAAGTAAAGCAAAATAAAAGTGGTTTAATAAAAACAGTTAAATTAACAAGACAATATTTTTCTCATGGTGCCCTTTAATATAGTTAGGGTGAAGAGACACGGGGAAAAGGGGAAAAGGAGCAAAAGAGTGGAATGATCAGCGGTAAGAGTTCAGCCCACCAGGAAATCAGGGACTTAATACTTGATACTTCTGAAATTCAGTGAAATTAAGTTAGGTGAGCTTAAGTAAGGTATCTGAAGACAGAGGGGGCAAAAGTGGAAGTTTAATAAAGTGAATACAGGGGGGTGAAGTTGTTTTAACTAACAGGTTAATTCTTTATTTCTTTTTCTTAAAATAAACAACATAAATGAAAAAAAGAATAAGTAAGTAAGAATAGATTTTTGTCTGAAAGCATATACCTTTTCACTTTTTAGGGAGCTCTACGTAGAGGACAATATAGTGACCCATTTGGAAAAATTAGAAAGTTTATGTCGTAAAATAAAAACATGACGCTAGCTAAATAAATAAATACAAACACTATTAAACACATATTATACAGAACTCATTTCCTCAAACTTGTGGTGTTTTAGGCACTGCTCTCATTCCTCTCGGTCATTTCTTTCTTTAGTGCAATGCATGATGCTTGAATAGTGACCATCAGTTATACACTACTTTTAGGGCTACTTTGAGTTCACTATATTAGGCACAGTAATACTCTACAGAATATAGTCCATTATATAGTAAGCAGTGAGTGATTTCAGACATATCCATCCACTTTAACTGTAAATCAAACTGCTCCCATGAGTTCCCTGCAAAAGCCGGTGTCAAAATATTCACACTTAACTCAATATTGACATGTTTTATGTAAAGGAAGTTATTTTTAAGGACGCTTATAGTTCACTGATTTAAAATGCCTCTCCGAGGAGCTTGGGCTGGTATGGATTTCTATTTGACTTACTAAGTGAGAAATGTACATATTATAGCTACCTTTGGGATATTATAGCTACCTTTGGGATCATCTAGTGCAGCTGGTTTTAATTAGGTAAAACACCATGCGGGGAGACAGAGAGATGGTCATGCTCAAAAGTGATGGGAAGGAGAAGAAGGAGTAATGGATCCAAGGGCAGAGTGAGAGTAATGAAAGGGCACCTTAAAGATAAGCTATTACAAAGACAGTGTAAGAGGTTAGAACTGAGTGATTTACAGCATAGAAAAACTAGAAAAAAAGACACATCCACACCAACATGTGGGCAGATGTTGGGCTAAAAACAGGCCAATGACAAAAAAAAAAAAAATCAACAGCTTGCACATTGTGGAGCTTCAGTTTTACATTTTTAGTGCATCACAAAAATTGTGACGTTTCAAGCACATCTGGTCTGATGAAGAGTATGATTTACAACATACAACACCAGATGAGAGGGATAGTATTGAAGCAGGAGCTGCTTTGCCTTTTGACCCTAAAACTACATCTGATTCGTCAAATTAAAGCCAGCGATTTGGACGCCACAAAGACAGAAAAAGCTGCCAAAATCGCTTCACTCCCACGAGGAAAAACAAATACTGTACAAAGCTGTGTAAATACAATAACCTTTGAGAAAGGGAATGGGGATTTTTTTTCACCTGCAGTTCCAGGAAATATAGCGCAGTAAATACAGTACTTTTCCATGTGCACATTGTGTTTATTATGCTGCTGGGCGTGCAGCTGATTTAAAGAAACATATGCATTGATAAAAGTACCAAATGCAACAAAGTAATTAGCATTTCTGTCATTTATCATACGGCAGTAGTGAAGTTTATAAAGCGATTCATTAGAAAGTAACCACAAAATCAGTTCAGTTTTATAAGCAGCACATGTTCGAAAGGTTAAGGCTGTAATTCTGAAGTGAGGATACTTCCTAATATGGTGCTTGCCTGTGTTTTCTAGATTAGGGTCCCTACTGGAGGAAGAGGAAATGTCAAAGTCGTCAGAACATGCAGAAGTACGAAAATGACACAAAGAGAAAAAGGAAGCGCTTTTCCTAAGAGGATGCAGGAGTATTTCAAGGTAAAAAAATGATGAACAGAACCATCAGTTCAGTTTATTATGGACCTTTCAGCATTTTTACAGGCACATAAAGGCAACTGTCATTAAAAACCTAGGGTTTACTGAAAGGAATAACTCATGTTTTACATCCAATTCATCACTGTGAATGTAACTTGCTTTAAGAAACTGAGTAGCACCACCTTAGCAGGAAGGATTTTTAACAAAAACACATCTAATTTTCATTTATTCTTGTGTGAGAATGGTAAGTCTTACAGTCTTTAAAATATTTACAGTATTCACCAATAATCTACAAAACAAGGATTTATTGAAGGACTTATTCATGACTGGATTTATTTATGACTTGATTACGAGGTATAACAGGACAGCAGTATGCACGGTTAGGGATCTGCTTGCAGTCCAGAGCAGAGGAGACTTTAAAGCAAACTGCTGTCAACCTTTGAGTTTATTTGTGTCTTGAAATAGAGGTTCATATATTTGATAAACCTGTCTTTGATGACACTTTTATAGTGCAATATCAGAAATGGAAAGTTGTGCTGTGGAAAATGCTGACATTTCTTTTTGTAACTGCAATTTGTGTTGCGGTTTGCTATATTTGCAAATTCCAACCGAGACAAAGGTAGAAGTTCAGGTTTAATGCTCACCTCTTCTCTGAAGTGACTAAAGTCAGCAAAGTTTGGCTGCTGCACTTTACTCTGGACAGTTTTCTCTGAAGCACTGATAAAATGAGAAACCTGACAAGAGAGATGTTCAGTCCTGATTAACCAAACATTTCTGTCACTTTTAATTTAAGAAACATTTATTTTTGGGGGATTTCAGAGGAACAAGAAGTGCTTTGCTCATTAGCATGCAGTATTTTATCAAAATCTTAAGCAGGACTTACCTGTGAAGCTATCGGTCTAGGAGGGAGTGCTGGAGGAGGCAGCAACCATCCACTTTTCACTCCTGGAATCCCAAGATAAACATTTACATTATAATGATGTTATGTCATTTTTTTCATAACCACAAACTGAATCGCTCTCTTGTGAGCCTCTCACCTTTCAGACTGAACAATAAACACCACACATCTCCATTTCTGCTTTTGTTCTCCGTAAAAGGAGAACTGCCATAAACAACACATAATAACTCAGTTGCAAAACGCACTGTAGCTCCCAGCTGTTTGTGCTTCTCACCTTCTGTGTTACAGAACTAATATGATGGGAGGAGCTAGGTGACAGCGTGGATAAGGGGGTCATACCTGGAGCGCCCTGCTGGAAGAGCTTATTGAGGTCTAGTGAGGAGGCCCTGGAGTGGGTCTTCTGTGGTCGAGGTGGAGGGGTGGGTGGCTCTTCTGCCTTCTTCATAACATCTTCGATAGAAGTGCTGGAGTAGGACCTGGAGGTCACATGGGTGAAAGAATATAATAATGGTTAATAAGCAGCACAAGTTTAATCATTTTCTGGGTTGGAGTGGGTTCATTGTCACCTTGGTCTAGTTTTAGTCTTCATCTGTGGGTCCAGATCTTGAGGCGGTTCTGTAAGAAAGATGAATAATGTGAGAGCTGTGCTACAAACTACAAAATGCAGCTAGAAACTGTCATTTCATTTTCAGTCAATCAACTGTAAGCATATAATAAGCATCACTGACATTTTTCATTTTTATCTCTTACCAAAATATATATCACATCTTTCTGGCTCGCCTGGAGAGTTCCACATGCTTACAAAACGCAACTAACTCACGACAAACAAGCATTTTCACCAAAAGAGGAAAGCTCCCCAACCCGGAGAAAGTACTGAGAGTAGTGAGGTATTTGTGGCATCCCACCAATCCGGGCTCGTCTGAAACTTGTAGCACATGATGTACTTTTACACAGGAACAGAGAAATCCCCCCCATGCTAAGAGAAGGGTTAGTTTCACCTGGCCTCTCAGGAAAAGCACCAAGCTGTAGAGCTTCTTTCTCTTGAGATGTTGCGAGCCTCTTCACATCTGTAGACACAGTAACAAGGAAATATCAGAAATGACAACAACAAAAATGGTGTTTGTCCCACATTTAAAAGCTTTTGGAGGCCAGCAAAGAGGTTTTGGCCTTCCATAAAGGGAAAATCCTCAGACCTGTGATAAGAACACAGACCTTTTGCCTTAACTATACGCAAACCAGTAATGCCATTTGTTTCATATGTACTCACCCCCCCAAGGGCCCACTTTGAGCCACGAAAACCCCTGCATAAAGAGTGGATCACTTCAGCATTTACTCACTACTTCAAAAATTATGGTTCACTGAATAGATTCATTTTTCTTCACTTTTTTGGACTAAGAACTAACATATGTTAGCATTCTCCCTCTGCTTTTGTTTATTTTTCAAGGGCGAGTGGGATTACAGGCATGTCATGTCTTTTTCTTTGTTAGCATAAGGAAATTACCATACTTACAGTATGGTGAATTTATTTATATATGCATGGCTTGTACAGAAGATTAGATGAGTACTGAAAGTGCTTTATACGCTTTTTCGAGGACAATTATACCAGTTAATATATTGTTATGTCTTTAGGAGAGCACCCAGTTCAAAGAGGTGAACCTATTTTATATCTGACTTTAATGTATAACATTTTTACATTTTTTACTCAAATAAATAAAAAAATTTTTTTTTTTTTAAATATTACTTTACCTTGTTTACTGGATTCTTCTTTCAAGTCTTGTTTTGTTGAGGTCAAGCTTGGCTGGAGCCTCTGCATAATGCTTGGATCCTAAAAAAACATGGTGCAAAGAAAATCAGGACCTGTACAGACTGAAATAATGTAAAGTGTGTATTTAAGGAAGTAAAAGATGCTCTAAGCTCAACCTGTTGATTGCAATGTACTTGAACCAAGTTGTTCTGTCTCATGTTCAGCTTGCTAGTGCCCCCTACAGGCACCAGGATGAAACTCCAAATAAACATTTTAAACATTATCACTTAAAATTGGTTTTACCATCTGATTGGGCCTCCGTTCAGGATCCTCAAAGACAATTAAAGGCCCTGCACTCTGCAAGAAAGCACAGTATAAGGAGCTTAATTCTGAATCAAGTCACAACCTAAAGAATTAATGTTGTTGCTTGTGTCCCTCTTACTTCAGGAGTGTCGGGTATGTCCTCTTCATGCTGTATGAACCCCGGCCGCAGGCTTGGAGGCAGGCTCTCTGGCAGAGGGTAACCGTTCTTGCGAGCCACAATCAAGTGAAATGCTGTGCAAAACTCAGAGAACGTGAGAGCCCCGTCTCTATCCACATCACTCAGCTCCCTTAAAAATAGTTGACACACAAAGAGTATATACAAAACCTGAGAGTGGAGATGTAAAACAATAATATAATCAAGAGGTTTCATCCAAAGAACTAAGTAATCTCGTCAAAATTCTTGGAAAAATACAGCTTTCTTTGAAATGAAATATTTATGTAAAAACAGATTAAGATTAATTTACTAGCAGGCATGCAGTGCATTGACCACAAAGACTATTTAAACTAGTAATATCTTAGAATCAGTTCAGCAAAAGTATATAAATTAAACAGTCTCCAGTTTCATAATTTGTGACATATTACCAAGTTCTTTCCAGGAAACTATCATAATTACAGGGACATTAATCTGAAATTATACACCAGTAAAATGAAGTGTTGCCACAATGTTTATTTGGCCTTTTAAACATGATGCTGCATTAGCGGTTAGCAGACATTCTGTACAGATCTTCTTATTCAAATGTATTACAAGTGAAAGCTAAACCATGACATACTGCATAATAACGTAAACTGTAAAGATATAAGCAAACAACATTAAAGGAATTGCTTGACACTGACGCCAAGCTATGCTAACCACTGGCAGGCGGTTAGAAAAGCCTGAGAGTTATTTTGATAACCAGCTTCTGGCAGTTTATGTGAAAGCTAATCTAACCTGCTGCTGGTCGTATCTTCATATTTTTCTAACCTTGTACTGAGTTAACTAAAGAAAGCATAATCGCAGCAAAGCAAATAAACAAAATTCCCAAAATGTTCCCAAAAAATCATGTTTTAAAGATTGTAACAGCCTCATATTTAAGTATTTTTTACTTAGTCACAAGTCAATGGGAATAATTTGATATTAAGTAATTTGCAAGAGTCAGTTAGTAGTTTATCTTTGTACAAAGACTGGAATCTCGGTGAAACACCTAGCCATCTCATCTCCCTCTTTATCTCCATAAATAAAGAGTTAAAAAACATTCCTGAGGCGAAATCTTTTCTCTCTGAGGAGGAGTGTAGCATCGGTCTGCACTTTTAAAAAGAGGCCTCTGTCTGCCTCAGAGGGCATGCTGAGGCTCTTGGCTGAAAAACACCCAACTGACCCCAGAACAGAACAAGGACACAGACAACACCATCATGAGTCAGCAGCTCTTACCAAATGTGGGAGAGCTCTGGAATTGGGAGCTTGGATTTTGTGAAGAAATTTTTTGCTACAGCTCCTGGAAATAACAAAGTTCAAGCAACAGTAAAATACTTTGATAGCAAGATTTCTTATATCTTTAGATGAATGAAGTTGGTGGGGTGTCCCTACCCAGGATTAGAGCCCCCAGGTCAGGCTGCAGGCTTTTGAATTGATTAGTGTAATACTCCAGCTGTTCCTCTGTGATCCTCCAGGGGTCATCCTCAGTATATTCTGATATACCCTGCTGCTCAAGCCTCTCTACTGAGGAAGCCTGAACAGATATAGAAACTCAAAGTAGCATAATATAGACTTCATAAATGTATCTGTAAATCTATAAAACAATAAACATCAGTACCTGAGCCATTGCTGGATGCTCCCCAGTGGGTTTGGTCCCGTATTTGCTTGGTGAGGAGTGCTGCTCCAGCTGAACAATCGGCCGTGAGGAATGTTTGCTTTCGTAGGCTGAAGGATAGAAGAGAAAAACACAGCTTTGGTGGAGGAGAAACCTGAGACTGACATGCAATGATTTCCTGCTGATCACACTCCTGAAAAATGTGATCTGAGAGAATACAAGATTTACAGATCAAAAGGAAAAGTGAGAAGAAAGAAACCGAAAGTTTAGAGGAATGAACAGGTGTCAGAGATGCAGTAAAACCTCATCTTTTTCATCTTTCATTCCAGTTTATTTCTAATTTATAATACAAATGTACAAGCAAGCTACAGGCATGCTAAATCAGACATTTTATGGCACTTGAAGAATCTGGAGAATTCTGCAACAGAAAAGATGGTGGTTGAAATACAACTTAAAATTCTGTTTTGGGGCTGTAATAGGATCGGAAATTATCTTACCGATTTGTGTGTCAACTCCATTTCTCTGCTTGGTGTATGGGTAGCTGCGATATGTCAGCGGAGAGTGAGGTGGTGAACTACACGGGGATTGTGGTGGGGACCAAGGTTCCTTCAAATACAGGGACAGTATTAATCAGGGATGGGCAATTCATTTTCCCAAGGGGCTACATGAGAAACGGGTACTGTTGTGGAAAGCCACAACAATAAGCTGAACTTAATTGTGCTCAATTTTAATTTTATCTCTTTATAACCTCAGTGGTGCGGCCCTGCACAACAGTCCATGTTTCTCATGTACTCCCTTGGGAAAATGAATTGCCCACCCCGATAGCAATATTTGTTATTTCACACACATATAACAGCATGTAGTCCCTATGATCATACTCTGAGTGACTTAACTAACATGAAAGTGCTGCTGCCAAAGAACTGTCCATGGGACACTTTGGCCTTGTGAGAATTTTAAGCATTTCTTAGACAGAGGAAAGTATAAAGCAGACAAGTGACAGACATCCAAACCAGCAATATTAAGGCCCCACAGAGACTGAGAACAGTTAAATCCTGTATACACCAGAGGGAAAAACAATTCATGCCTCTCTGTAGTATGTGAAGGTTTGTCCTTCAGGTAATTCTGCCTGCTAGTAAAGAAAATAAAATGCCTGAAAGCTACAGTGTTGTGGGATACACTACCAATTCAGCTCATTTTTATTTTATATAGTAGCAGTAAAAGTCAACTCAAGTCACTTTATATTGTAGGCTGAACAGGAAGAGACCTCTGGCAGCCATCTGCTGCAGCTGGTTGGAGGTTGAGGGGAAGGAGAAGGCATAAAGGAAGAGCAATGAGAGATGACAAACAACCACCAAAACAAACTGCGAGAGACAATCAAGAACCTGGAACTAAATATTGGTTTATACTTCTGTGTTGAATCTATGTAGAGCCTAAGATGTTGCCTAACTAAGTGGCCAATGCTGTTGCCAGTATATACAGTATATTTGTGCTTAGTGTGCTCTGCAATTTTGCCGCCAAAACACTGGTTGGCAGCGGAGTTCCTCTCTTGGAGTTGATCCATTCTCTTCCAGTCAATCTGAAAAATGCCGGCAGGAGAAGCAGTAGCCACGAATGGGCAGGAGGAAAGAAACAGGACCAAAAGGGCCAGTCACAGTTGTTTCAGGCTGCTTCAACGAGTCGTGTAATTACATTTCTACTGTTGAATATATATTTTTGCAATTTAGCTCCATTCACTTCTATTCAGTGATGACTATTCTGCAGGCACCCCTTGCTGAACTGCAGCCAGTTTCTGTACAATGGGATTAGGAGGAAGTGTAATGGCTGCCCTAAATCTGCTCTGGTATAGTCCAGAATTGAAATAGCACCACACTGGCAAAAAATACAACAAATATATGATACTGATGCCAAATTTTGACCCTGCTGCCATAAGTAATTTATGACAAGTTGTGGTCAGAGGAGTCTGCAGTCATCCAATTCTAGTAATTCTGATCCAGGACAAGCTGGCATGACTGAAAGAGGCTTGTCATTCTTCTCTAATCTCTCATCAACTGCTCTGATGATTAGAGCTGACTGGAATGTCTTTGCTCAGTGCATCCTTCTTGGTAATACTGCATAACTGTACTAAGCTATATGAACTTTGACACATGCATGCAGGCCAAAAGTATCAGACTGTAGTGCACACATCATGTTGTATGGCACTGAAAGTCACAGGCTTACCTTCTTGTCTATGCTGGCCTCCAGATGTCTGAAGGTGTTCCTGTCTGCTGGAGTCCAGGAAAGAGAACTGGGTGCAGATCCACACTGAGCGCCCTGAGCGTCTATGCTGGGAGGGACAGTTGAGTATCGGATCTCTGGTTCATTCTTCAGACCAATAAATCTAGGAAGAGGTAGATCTGCAGAGACAACAAATAAATAATTGATAGAAATGATAGATTATTTATTCCTACTGACACCAACTCAAATACTAAAGTGCATATATAAGTGTTTTTAAGATTCATCTCATCATTTGGTTCTTGTACAATGACCTTTGATACCACTAGAATTAGCGTGAGGGAATTAATCAGGGTGAACTTCTTTACAGGCTTTATTCTGCTGAGGTGAGCTACTACTACACACAAAAATGATTATGAACCTATAAACATATTCCTTCTAATAATCCATAAAGTTATGTGGTTTAACAAGGAAAACAGATTTTCTCTTTGGTCAGGGTGTGAGTGATTGTGTGTTCTTTGTAATAAGGGCAAACCCACTTAGCACTTTCCACGCGACTCCCCTTTCATCCAGATTAAACCAAATCCTGCCTTGTCAAGATAATCTCCTGATCCCCTTTTGCTCTCATAAGACGCCTCCTCTCTGAGCAGCAGACTTACTGGCGGTTACGCTCTCCAGGCGGATGGGTAGACCAGACTGGGCGGCCGCGAGCAGCTTCAGAGCCACGTAGAACTGAGATGTACCAAAGTAACCCAGACGCTTTGCTCCACACACCTCAGTCACCTGAAAAAGGTGGAAAGTTTAAAAAACTTTTAACTCAAAAGGCCAAGTTTGCATTTGTAAACTGAAACCAGTTGAAACATACAATAAACAATGCTCTAAATTTCAGACACAGTGATCTACCTCTAACAATGTGATACATCTCCGCTTTCATGCCGCCTGCAGTGACAGATATATAATCGAGCCAGGGGCAGAGTAAGCTTAAGAATGCAGTTATTTTACACCCTGATCAAGATAATGTATAGTAGAAAATTATGGGCAAAGAGAATACAGCTAGAAGAAAAGTATGCAAGAGATAAGCAGCACAGTGGAATCTGTTTATCCTGTTCTCTTTTGATTCAAGGTACAATGAATGCTTTTGGGGGAGCCAAGAAGATTAGGATTATGTAGAATAATAAATAAAAAAATCCCCAAAATATAAGTGAAAGAAAATGTCTGTTTCTGAGTTTTTGTGAACACGAGCTACAGTTGAATCATGGATGCAATACTGAATCAAACAATAATCCCTTCTACACTCTCCTTTTAACCTATTTTGTCCAGAGTTATGGAAACTAAACAGAGAACTACTTCTGTGGTAAAATACCAACTTACCCTAGGTTAAATATATGCAACTAAAATGTACTCTGATATACTTTTAAAACAAGAATTGGTCAGTTTGTTTGCTATCTCTTGTTTCTTTGTGATAATCATCAAGTTCCTGCACTTAGTTTAGCGAAAAGGCTTTTACAAAGTTTAGCCTGGCTTTGTTTCCCTTTACATCTTAGTTTTTCACCACATGCTTATTAATGAACTAAAGGCACAGCTCTATATCTGTGCTAAGCATATTAACAGGTGGTTAGCTTTTCTCAGCACTAGACTACAGGCTAAAAAAAAAAAAAAAACCTGGCTTTTAGCCTTTAAAAAAATCCCTTGTTGCTTTTATACCTTTCCACCAAATGTTTATTAATTAAGAAATATTAAAGTGGTATTAAAGTAATTTTAATGTTAGATAAGCAAACCATTAGCTTAACTTAACACTACACATGATGCAGTGAGGACAACAATTAGTCTGGTAACACCAATTATCAGTACAATCTAAATAGCTAAAAAATGAACATGATATACAGTACATCTTTCTTTAATCCCTACAGACACTTATTCTTAAAGCAACCCATCATGTCATTACTGTAACATGATAACTAACTACCTAACTACTGTAGGTACTGGTGATAGACTCATACTGTATTTACACTATATTTTTTTCTGGCCATTCATCTCTTTATTATTTAATTTTTTGATGTGGGAAAACATTTGCTCTACATTGAAAAGTAAACTTAAAATTATATCGGTGTTCTTTCCCTCCAAGTTGTTCCAGCAGCTCAATAAGGCAGCCTTAGTTTTATCACCACAGTACATTTTCTGCCAAGGCCAATGCCATCTCGCACATTTTACAGTAGCCTAAGTGCTCTGGATTCTCACCAAAATTTAATGCCCTCTTCTTTCAGCCATTCTCCACATCTCCACCAAGGCCGAATTCAGGAAATCCAGAAAGACATTTTATTGTGGCAACAATGGATTAAAACCAGTTATCCAATACAAACATGTTTTCATAAACTGACAAAATCCAAAGCAGGGTCTACTTTTTTGTAAGTCACCAAATGAAAGCCTACATGAACACACATTTTAGTAAATATTCAGTGGTATGTTTTTCTGAAATATGAATGACAGGGGGCCTGTTAATATCTATTGTCTAATGAGGCCAAGAGGCTCATACTGCCTTATGAGACATTATTTCTGCTTGACCTGCTGTGTATTCATTAAACAGCTTTCACAGGGGCAGGACATCCAAAACAACTACAGTCCTGTAACACAAGACAGTGGGGGGTCAGGTCTGCAGCACTGATGCGTGTGCCTGATTTCAGCAGAAAAAAGACAGATGATGAGGTTATTCCAGGAAGAACAGTGAAGGCCTTGAAGAACCAGACTGACAGGTCAGATCTACGGCCTGAGGGGAAAGTTATTTAAGGAAGCTGGAATGATGCCAAAAACATTTCAGCGTACACAACGTCACCACTGTTACAACTTTGTGGATATTACTGAATCTTACTGTCAGGTTGAGGATGCAAGTTTGAACAGGAGACATGTTATTCATTCAACACATTACTATGTAGTACTAGAGAGAACAGTCTGTTGTTTTTAATAATTTTTCCAGGTACCTGATTTCACATATTTCCTGTTGACCAGATGCTGCTGATAAAACCAAGATCAACATTTGTGTTAGCACCCAGGGACTTCTACTCCACTACAGAGGGAACATATTTTTTCTCTTTACTTTTACACCTTAACATAAAAGCATATGATTAATGTATAAAATACAAGATTAATCCATGGGTTCCCAGCTTTCGTGGATACAAAAAGCAGTCTAGATTGGGTTGTTTGTTTCAGCTGTCAGCAGTTCCATCAAATTTATCTTTAAATTATTGTTTGTTGTGGTCCTAAACATCTGTTATTTCACAAAAAAAACACAGAAATTAGATAGCAGTATTTGACTCTTAGGAGTAATTCGAGTTCTGGGTTGGGAACAAGCAGCAACCCCCAGAGCTGAAAACTAAAACGCCAGTTGCAGCTGGCTCCAAAAGTGAGAAACTAATATGTTTCTATAGTTTATATCCACTGCACAGGGATTATTTATAGCTCACCTGAGTTATAAACTGAATTTTAAAAAGGCTTAATGTTGGCATTATTAGGAGAGTGGCCACTTAAACTGACAGGTGGATGCTGACGTATACAGCTGTGGCTGGCAGCTTCTGTTTATCTGAGTCACTAAACTGGACCTCTCGACTGTGGTCAGTTTGCTAGAGTTTTGGTGTGTGAAAGTATTCTAATGATTAGTACAGTGCATCTGGAAAGTATTCACAGCACTTTACTTGTTCCACATTTTGTCCTGTTACAGCTTTATTCCAAAATGGATTAAATTCATTTTCCCCTCAAAATTCTACACACAATACCCCATAATGACAAAGTGAAAAAAGTTTGCTTGAAACATAAGTATTCACAGTGAATTGTCTGTAGACCTCTGAGACAGGATTGTATTGAGGCACAGATCTGGGGAAGGGTACAGAAAAAGTTCTGCAGCATTGAAGGTCCCAATGAGCACAGTGGCCTCCATCATCCGTAAATGGAAGAAGTTTGGAACCACCAGGACTCTTCCTAGAGGTGGCCGCCCTGCCAATCTGAGCGATCGGGGTAGAAGGTCCTTAGTCAGTTAGGTGACCAAGAACCCGATGGTCACTCTGACAGAGCTCCAGTTTTGCTCTGTGGAGAGAGGAGAAACTTCCAGAAGGATGACCATTTCTGCAGCACTCCACCAATCAGGCCTGTATGGTAGAGTGGCCAAACGGAAGCCACACCTCAGTAAAAGGCACATGACAGCCCACCTGGAGTTTGCCAAAAGGCACCTGAAGGACTCTCAGACCATGAGAAACAAAAATCTCTGGTCTGATGAAACAAAGATTGAAGTCTTTGCCTGAATGCCAAGCGTCATGTCTGGAGGAAACCAGGCACCCCTCATCACCTGGCCAATACCATCCCTACAGTGAAGCATGGTGGTGGCAGTATCATGCTGTAGGGATGTTTTTCAGCAGCAGGAACTGGGAGACTAGTCAGGATCGAGAGAGAGATGTACAGAGACATCCTTGATGATAACCTGCTCCAGAGTGCTCTGGACCTCGGACTGGGGTGAAGG
>VUQS01054921.1:4679-23732 GCA_015108495.1 Heterochromis multidens | reverse complement strand
TGGACTACTGTAATTCATTATTATCAGGCTGTCCTAAAAACTCTCTGAAAAGCCTTCAGTTGATCCAAAATGCTGCAGCGAGAGTACTGACAGGGACTAAAAAGAGAGAGAATATTTCTCTCATATTGGCTTCTCTTCATTGGCTCCCTGTTGAAACCAGAATTGAATTTAAGATCCTTCTCCTTACATACAAGGTCTTGAATAATCAGGCCCCATCTTATCTTAAAGACCTCATAGTACCATATCATCCCAATAGAGCACTTCGCTCTCAGACTGCTGGCTTACTTGTGGTTCCTATTTAAACGTAGAATGGGAGGCAGAGCCTTCAGCTTTCAGGCCCCTCTTATGTGGAACCAGTTCCCAGTTTGGATTCAGGGGACAGACACCCTCTCTACTTTTAAGATTAGGCTTAAAACTTTCCTTTTTGATAAAGCTTATAGTTAGGGCTGGATCAGGTGACCCTGAATCCTCCCTTAGTTACGTTGCAATAGGCCTAGGCTGCTGGGGGCTTCCCATGATGCACTGAGCATTTCTCTTTCTCTCACCTCTTTTCACTCACCATGTGTTTTTACACCACTCTGCATTTAATCATTAGTTATTATTAATCTCTGGCTCTCTTCCACAGTGTGTCTTTTGTCCTGTCTTCCTTCTCTCACCCCCAACCAGTAGTGGAAGATGGCTGCCCCTCCTTGAGCCTGGTTCTGCCGGAGGTTTCTTCCTGTTAAAAGGGAGTTTTTCCTTCCCACTGTCGCCAAGTGCTTGCTCATAGGGGATCATCTGTTTGTTGGGGTTTTTCTGTATTATTGTAGGGTCTTTACCTTACAATATAAAGCACCTTGTTGTTGTGATCTGGTGCTATATAAATAAAATTGAATTGAATTGACATACAGCAATTATTAACATATATATGTATTTGAAAAATATTTTTTTATAAATCCCAATTCTTTTGATTTTCATATATATTATGTTCATTTCATTATCCCCCTGTGAATGCAATGTTATGTTCGCCATTTGTGTTTGTTTCACGTATCATGTTCAACGTACGTTGCCCGTACATAACTTCATGGTCACCAAAATTTATATCCACTAGGGAATTTTGTTTGAGTCATCACTAAATATGGAATGAAGCATTAGAAATAAAGTCCTTAAATATCATAGACATATCACTTAACAGACAATGCATAAAGCTGAAGACGCCTTTGACAACCATCAGGACTGCCTGAACCCTACGGCAAGCACTGCTAGATTTTATGTAAAACTTTATTTTTCATTTGAAATGTTTTGTGGGTGTTGTTAATCATTCATGACCAAATAAATCAATACATGCACTGTCCTTTAAATGTCTCTTAAAATTAAAGGTTAAAAGTATAGGTTTTTTTTGGTGATTATCACTGGCCATACCAACATTACAGCATTCCACGTAAATATCAAACCCAAGGTTTACAGGTTAGGTTTTCTTTGTTTTTAAAACTGAACAGGTTTCTATGTAGCTTGATTATGTAGCTTGCAAAGAAGACAAATGTGTGTGTGTGTATCATCCTGTGTTTATAAACAACCAAGTTTATGTCACCTGACTTATATGGTGGTATAGCGAAGATGTTCAGAATAACAAGATAAATTAACCATACATGTCTGTGCCATTAAAATGTAAAAGTGCCACAGGCCAAGCAAAGACCACCCATATGTGGGTTTTGGTAGTTGTAGTAATGGAGAAAGAGTAACGCCTTAGTCATTATCCACATGTCCTCAGATATTCACTGTGAAACTGTGAAAATTATCATGTTCTCATGCAGAATAACATAGCCCATTGCGATCCACCTCTTTTCATAAATGAACTATATGATGCAAAGAATTAATACAAGGTCACTGAGTGACTTCAGTCAAGGAATAAGCACATATAGTGCTATAGACTATGAATATAAACTATTTTTCATCTTTAGTCTTACTTTCACTATTCAGTTGCTTAAAAAAAAGAGGAGCGAAATTGTACAGTATACCAAAATAATGAATAAATAAAAAATTACAGAAAATCCTATGTCTGTCTTTATCTCTAGTCTTAAGGTCTACAACCTAAATACAGCACAAGACTGTGGCACTACTTTGCATAAGGTGTTTTAAGTTCTTCAATTTATTGGTCTATGCTGCTGTTTTCATAAGTGTAAATAGTCTATTCACAATCACTGACAGTTCACAAACATTAATTTAGTGATACTCACCTCAAATATCAAGTTAAAAGATTTTCACCCTTTTAGAAATAATTTTATTTACAAACAAACTACATCCACTAACTGGTCTACACCAAAGGAAGCTTGGCCAAAATATATGACACATATTTTTTTTATTTGTTAAGTGGTTGTTAATTGGTTCATGATTCATACCGAAGTAAATACAAAAATTAAAGAAGCTAAAAGACTGCTCTATACCTTAAGATGAATTATAGACACTTGCAAATAGGCAAATTAACTGTTTGTTATCCAAACTATTGAGAGCAATGGCTGTTTTTCATATATGCAGAGAAAACAGGGCCATTATGCATATTCTGGATTTCTTGACCTTTCAACACATTTCTTCGTCCATTTTATTCTCTCCATGTTGTATTCAGAGAAGTGTATCTTTATCCATGAACCTGGCTCTCTCACTAATGTTCCTCCTTGTCAGAGACAAAGGGGTTTTAAGACTGGAGGATTTGGCAGGCTCTACCACTTGCAGGCAATATTTCAACCCATCCATCTAGCTAGGATAATAGAGTGTCCTTGCCTTTCAGCGCCTTGAGGAGTGACCAGTTATCACTAGCCACCAGCTCTGTTGTTAATAAAACAGGGGATTGGAGGATCGAGTTGAGGAAGAGGATAAAAAGAAAGAAGGATGGAGAGAAGGGTAAAAGAGAAAAGGGTGCATGTTATTTTGACAGAAGCCTCACAAAGGTGAAGCTGATCACGATCAGCAGTCAGTTACCAAGCTGGCAGGAGTTCTCTTTTAACATCTTAGCTTTGGTTTCTGTGAAGATAAATTTAGCCCCATCACATCTCTCTTCAGACTGTGGAGAGGGGTGGAGAAGAGAGGAGAGAGTAGATGAGAAGAATTGGAGTGGAGAGGTGGGGCAGACAGTGTTAGGCTGATCTAGCTAATGGCCAAACTGACCTTCACAGAAAGTCAAATGGTAAGAAGAGTAAGTAGTGTGTCATACTAAGCCACTGCAGTTTAATCAAGGCTATTTCCATTATGCCAGACTTTCCTACTGGCTTATGATTTTAAACAAGCAGTTAAAATTTCATTGATTGCTCAGTATGTGTTGAACAACTCCAACATTCATCTAATATAAGAAAGGATAAAGATGATATAGGATAGGACAAAAGAATTGCAGACAAGGAAAAACTACACATGGTTTTTGTGTGTCATGAGTGGAATTAAACAGCTTGTTTTATTTGGTAAATGCTAAATGTAAATAAATTTATCTTTCCTAAGGCAAGACTTTGTGGCATAATTTCAATGATTATAGCTAGCTTGTACCTTACCATAACATAAAATTATTATAGTTTTTCTCATCATTGGCATCAGTGCTCAAGAAGTGGAAAGGCTGACTAAAGCATAATAATGTACTGTATATAGGCAATATCATTTGAAATTTTAGGATAGAGCAGAGCTGGTTTCATATAAAATAAAATTACCCCAGGCATATCCTCCACTATCTGGTGTTTATCACATCTTTCCACTTTGCAGTCTGTGGAGCATTTCTCTACTGTACCTGATTGAGACATAGTCTCAGGCAAACGCTTACAATGACAACTGCACCTCTCTCAGGATTACTGTTGAATCTCACCTTAAATTCTCACCTTAAATTTATTTATTATATTATATATAATAGATAAATGTATTTTTTTTCTGTCAACATGGTGTGTAAAAATGGAGCAGTTTTTCTTTCTTTTGTGGTAAAAGAAAAAAAAATACAATAAAAGAAAAAAAAAATATATATATATATATATTTTTTACTGGATTCAAAGAAGACTATTTGCAGAGGCTACCAGCATACTGTGCTGCAAAGCATAAATTATACTAAGAGCTCAAGGAGAGTTATTGGGTAGTTAAGTTAAAAATTTAAAATAAACAATAAAGTACAAAAACAGCATGTGAAGACATGCTTGCTTAAATTTCTTTGGGAGTTTTTTTTTTTATATTAGTCTCTTAAAGTAAAGTAGCAGGAGTTACTGTGAAAGATGAAAAATATTACCTAGAAAAAAGGAAGGAGAAAATGGATGCAGGTAAATATGAAAAGCCCAAATGTATTTTAAAACTGTTTCTAATAGCAACCAAACATGCCAGAAATGCCCATGACTAAAAAAGGCTAATCAGTAAGGTGCATTTGGTACCAGCCAAAAGATGTATGATGTAACAGATATCACCTTTTAAATTGTGAAATTTCAGCCTTTATTGTTTTTTAAACACTACAAAAACTCAGAGCAAACAGTTACATGTCATGAAAAAACAGTTTCATAACACATAAGGAATTCTTGGTTAACACTGACACCCTCATACCAGTGTATTAGGTCATACATTTTAATTCAAAATGGAATACTTTTTAATTATATTGCTTGACTTTGGCCAAAATATTTGCCAAAAACAGAACAAATGTTTTCCATAGCATGTCTTTTATCCTGTTTTCCTCCCCGCATCCCCAACCGGTCACGGCGGATGGCTGCACCTCCCTGAGCCTGGTTCTGCCGGAGGTTTTTTCCTGTTAAAAGGGAGTTTTTCCTTCCCACTGTCACCAAGTCTTTATTATTGTAGGGTCTTTACTTTACAATATAAAGTGCCTTGAGGCGACTGTTGTTGTGATTTGGCGCTATATAAATAAAACTGAATTGAATTGAATTGAAACATATGACCTCTCAAAATTTGAAAACTGTCTGTAGAATAAGCTTACAAAGAGTTAATCATTTACTCCTGTGTAGTTTAGAAACTGTATTTTACAAAGCCCATTTCTATTGCATAGGTGGCCAAACCCTCTCCCTCATCTCTGCTCATAGCACTTCATTGTGGTCTAAATAGTGTCATCATTAATAGATGTATGCGTCTATAGCATTTTGCTAATGTGATTTTCCAGCTTGGTCAATAAGTACATTTCACATAGTAATATGTTTGTCCTATACACAGGTAAACCTTATAACTCTATTTGACATTGGTTCATTTCAGCATCCAGAAACACCTACAAAGATTGCCTCTTACAGTATGCCTATGTCACCTTGGAAGAGAAGGCATGCATAGCTGCAACATTGTATAAATCTTGGAAATCACTGATATATCACAGTTTTCCAAAAATCAATGATTACTCTTACATGTAAAAACACACATGGTGTTTTATTTGCTATTTGGAGTAACAGTAAACTACCTAATTTAATAAGTACAAAAAATTAGTCTGATGGTGGTCTACTTTCCTATTTTACCATAATTTTTTAGTAAAGACACTGTCAAATTGATTAATTCAAAATGCTAGTAAAACATCAATAATCTAAGCTTATTAATTAGACTTGCATTCAGAACAACATGCCTCATGGTTTTAATGATGCCTTCGCTCCACTCTTAGATCATATTCCTTCCTTCAATCCAGCTACATTATATGGACAAAAGTATTGGGCCAAGTGTTTTTAGTTCCATTGCAGGAGGTGTATAAAATAAAGCATCTAACCATGCAGTCTGTCTTTACAAACATTTGTGAAAGAATCACAGTACCATGCTCAACTTTATTTGATATTCCATGATCAACTCTAAGTGGTGTTATTGCAAAGTAGAACCATTTAGGAACTACAGCAATTCAGCCACAAAGTACCAGACCACATAAAGTTATAGAGTGGGGTTGCTGAGGTGTATAGTGTGTAAAGGTTGCCAACGCTACGCTGACTCAATAACTGTAGAGTTCCAAACCTTCTTTGGCATTAACATCAGCACAAAAACTGTGCCGGGAAAGCTTCATGGGATGGGTTTCCATTGCCAAGCAGCTCCTGTAGGTGTAATGTGTAGGTGGTTTGTCTCTATGGTGTAAGTTGCATCAAACTGGTTTCATCAAATTCCTACACCCACTGTTCAGTCCTGAACTTGCAGAGACCTAATTATTGTAGTTAAACTTAATTTCCGAAATACCACTACATTAATTAAAGAGCATCTTATCAGAAATAAGATAAGACTAACCTTATGCTATAAAGCTAAAATAGTCTCATGAAACATCAGTTACTTTTTACATATGACATCTGTCTTGCAATTTGCAATGGGAAATATTAAGTGATTTTTTAAATGTATTCCTGTTGGAAATTGTTAATAAAAATGGACATATACATCAAAGGTAGTTTTAACCTTACAGGCACATGTGCATGATGATTGTTTTAGATTCCCCCTACCCCAGTACTTTACAATGGATATATTTGGATGACAGTAAATAAATTGATCCTTATGATTCCAAGGACCACAGAGTGACAAAACTCCCAATAAATTGTTGAGATATATGCAGTCTATGAGGATACTTTTCCAGTTTCCTAATTAATTCATTCTACTGTTAAAATGACTGGAGGATGCATGTGTGTTGTTACTAGTTTAAATGATAACTGCAATACTCTTTTTCTATCGAGATGATTTCTGAATACAATTAAACCATTAATGAAGAAAGGTGCATGTGTGGCCAAGGACTGTTAAACAATAAACAACCAGCCTGAGCACTTACCAGCCATAGGAGGGAATAATTTCAGCCAGCTGTGCCATTTCACGTTAGTTCTTGCCACATTCCCAACCCCTTCCTCCCCATGCAACAACTCCCCGATGCACTCCGAATGACAGAGGAAAGGAAATTATCGAACACCAATACAATAAAGCTGTCTGGTAACTTAATAGGGCTGCTGAGTAGGGGCACCGTGGCCTTCTTGCTTTGAGGCGATAATGAGAGTCATCATTCCCTCTTGGGCTGGGAGAAAGGGGCCTCCTCAGTGGTGATAGTGTGTGTTTCCACATGTATTTGTGTATATGCGCATGCAAGTAGTCTTTGAGATTTTTTTTAGTCCAGTGAGGCCCAATAAGCAAACAGCACAGTGCAACAACAAAGAAAGATAGATCTCCCACTGAATACAGCTTGGGAGAGATGTCTGAGAAATTCTGTTCATTAAATCAGGCTAAAGTCCAAATATTGACTTTATAAACTTTAGGGAGACACAGAACATGGACTGCCCCATTTATCATATTACAGGTCCCTCAACCATTTACATGTTTGGGGAATATGTCTCAGGATGATAAAAGAAACCTGTCTCTATGTAAAAAGAAAAGTACCACTTGTTATTGGAATGCGACATGAATTCTTGTCTACCAAGAAATCCACAATGATGCATCTTTACGTGTGAAAAGATGCTGTGTTACCACTGAATCGGTACTCATTAGAATCATTTTTCAAACTCTGAAAAAAAGGGTTCCCATTTATCTAGTAGGGTTAATAAATTCATTCAAATTCATGAACACTGTCTACGAGCAGTTTAGCTTGCTCCAAAATGATACTGTCTGAGATATTTACATGTTGTCTTGCTGCATCTGTAGTTCATTCATAAGCATTATGATATATTATAAATGGGACATTTTTAAGGAATTTTGAGCACCTACTTTCTCTCTGAGCCCAGTATAGTGTGAGGTAAACATACTGTAGTTATAAATGAAGGGACTAAAAGTAAAAGGATATCTTATTCTCAAAGATATGTAAGTATCAAACAAGGCATGAAGTGTGCAAACAGCAGACCATTCATTTAATTTCATTTCTACTCCTATTGTGTGTACACATCTGGTCTTTCTCTCACTCTACATCAACTGCCCACATAGGAATGATATTAAAAACAAACTTTTACAGTGATCTAAGGGTTCAAGTTTCATGGTAATGTTCTAACTGTTGACTATGCTGACTTTATCTACTAGAAGTACAATTAGTGCAACACAGTAGTGTATCATAGGACTTGATTCCCACCCAGGGGAGTTCAGGTAAGAGAGACCTCATTTTGTTAATATCAACACCTTGTTATCTTTTCCCATTTGCTGATGGTGGACCCCAAGAGTGAACAACTTGCAATAAATATTTAATGCAGAGAAAAAGAGTACAACTATTGTGAACAACATTACTGCTAAATAAATAATTAAATAAATGTATTATATCGCCTTTAGAATTTATTTAAAAGGCAAACATATGAAGTCCACAATGCCCTTACAGCCCATGAGAAAATATAAAATGCATTAATCAATCAACAAACTTAAGAAAAACGTCGGATCATTCACGGTAGGTTTATACAAAGGTGGTATATATGTATGGATGGTCAGAAAAAAAGATGGAGTAAAGAGAGAGATAGAGCTGGTTCTACTGAATCTCTAACTACCACTGGGTGTAATAAACAATGATGAGTAAGGAATTTACAGGCAGCAAATTATTCCTGCGTCAAAGCAGGACAAAAATAAATAAACTTAGCACTGCAGATTGCAATGGAGGCAGAATATGGTTAGAGTCCAAGTTTACAAAACCCCCTGCTCCATGTTGATATAGTGTGGTTGATAACAGTAAGAAAAACTGACATCATTAAGATTCACACAACTGTGCAAGCAAAGCAACACAAGCCAACCTCCTCCAACCCCCAGATGACTATCAAGCACTGTGTTTTCCAAGCATGGAGGTAATGAGACAAATACTTATTACTCAAGTAAAAATGGCATGAATATTAGCATCGCATTAGGCCCCATATTTAATGATGTTGTAAGTACAATATGTTACTGTTACTCAGAGGCAAAACATATTTAAACATTTTATAGGGAAGAAGGAGCAAATATGACAAAACTGCAATCTATTTCATTGCAGTGTCTCACAAAGAAACATGCCTAAACAAGGATGGAGACATGAATGAGAAAATCATCATCATAACAGGCTTTCATAACTTCATGGAAACCTGAAGTAAAAATGGGACACACAAAAATTTGAGTTTATTAAAAATAAAGAACTGTATGAAGTGAATCTACAGTGATCGATTAGTAGAAATGGGACCATCAGTACTCACTAAAGGGGTGCAAGGGGTCCAATATTCAGGATTCAGCTCAGCTCGAGGACGAAGGTCCAGATATTCAGGGTTCAGTTCAGTTCGGGCACGAGTTAATGTTCCCTTCATGGAAGATTGAAAAAGAAAATGTTAGAATTGCTTGCTGTATAATTTTGGATTGGTTATCATTTATACAAATAGTGGAAGAAGACTTATCAGTTTTAAGAGTCCACAAACGCCATTATGGAGTAATTAAACACAGTAAAAAAAACAATACTTATCACATACTAATCCTTGTTTCAATCAATTTTACTGCTCAAATTAACTCAACTCTATACTACGTTTACATCACTGAACAAAGATCTACCATTAACAAACTAGCCTCGCTGTTGTGTGTCTCCACCACCCAGTCAAGTTTAGTTTACATCCATGTCTGTCTAGAGTAATATATGTAGTAAAGACGGGAAAACTATGTTAACTGTTTTGCCAGTAAAGCTATTTCTGATTGAAACCATAGCTGCAGTCATACTAGTAGATGATATGCTTCAAATGTATGCATTGAAGTTACAAATTCTAAAACGTGCATGCTTCAACCCGACATCACAGCCCACCACAGTTTCAAGGTGAGTGCCAAATCTGAATGTCAATAAGTTCAGTTTAGTCAGTTAAGTTCACTTCAGTTCAGTTCAGTTCAGATCATTTCGCTAAATATGAAATTCTGCTCCTGGGCTGTGATACTGAAGAACTGCCAGAAAAGTCTTGTTTCAAAACATTATACTTTCACAGCAAGGTTTACCTTTGATATTTGTGTTGAGTGGTGTCATACTAGTGTTAGTGAATTGATTGGTTTTTTTTTTAAAAAAAAGAAGCTGTCACCATCATGGAGGTACAGAAATACTAATGACTATCTATGGTAGAGCAATTTAAAAAAATGCCAGTTCAACATATACAATACATTTTTAACAGGAATTTCTATACAATGAAGAGCAAACAAGGTTAGAATCCTGTTTTTATCCAGTTTTTCCTGAGGCCCTCTGCCCTAAATGACAGGCTAGTGGAATGGTCTGAATCTGCTGGGCCCCATGAGCTCTATGATGTATACTGTAATTATCTGCTGATTCTCAAAATGGCTGTGTGTAATGAGGCTATGCCGCATGAAGTTCCAGGCATAAATCACTGTCTTTAACTGACTTCCAGATGACCAACAACACAGAGCAGAAACAGGGAGAAAGGAGGAAATGGGTTATCTGGGTAGCAGAACCACAGCATCCAACTTGTGCTTCTTATCAGCAAAGGCCACATTGTTAGCCAAGCGTGCTTACTTAAGACAGTTTGCTGTCTCTGTTAACTCACATGCACTTATTCTGAGATATCTGTTTATAACTTGCCTACCAATGTATTAACTTTTCACAGCTTTATTTAGCTATGCAACACAGGTGGCGACTTTTTAGGAGCTATGCTTATCAATGCTGAATGGCAACATGCCAGTAAGTCCGTCAGACTGTCTGCTGTTCTTGGCATAAAACTGCCTTGACTCACACAAACAATCATAATCAAATGTCATAAACAAGTAAACTGCTACCACACACACGCATACACTAGACACACATTCTGAATATTAACCAAAGCATTTTTCTATAGTCGTACAGTTACTTACAGAATATAATGGACTGTATACAGAGTTGGGTAGATACAACATCATCTTCTCTTGAGAGTTATATCCACAATGTATTAATATATAACATAATTATGCTTCCTTTTTAAATCATTGGTTGGAACATTGTCATCAGCGAATATCAGTTCAAGTCAATATCAAGTCAAAAGCTCTTCTACCACATGTACTGCAGCACTGAACTTTTCCAGATACTACTTGAGGGTGATACAAGAACACAAATGTCTGCTGCAGCAGGAACATTAAACAATTTCTAACTAGCTAGTTCTCCATAAAGGCAGTGTGAAACTGAAACAGATTTGTGCAGTGTATGGAGTAGTGAAAACAGCTAAAATATCACCAATCAGGCCTGTCTTTGTGTAAAGGGGATTTAGAGATATTTGACATGTCAGAAAATACATTTTGAACAGAAATCATGGATTGATGAAGCACTTGAGCCATACTTAACTTGGATTAACACTCAAGTGCATTAGCATCAGTGGTTCTTTTGCGTTTGCAAGTTACTTTACCTGCAGTCTATAGTTTGCTGGTTCACTAGTTTGCTTTTGTCCTGCAAATGTCAAACCACTGTCAGCATTACATGCCCATGTGCTTTGTAGGAGGTGCATCCCCTTAACTTGATTTACTGTTTCTTTGATGACCTTAGGTAATCCTGATGTGCATGAATATAGCTATATTGAGGAATTTGTGTGGAATGGGATTTTACATTTCTGAGAAAAGGCAAACATGGACAAAGGGGCACTTGTTTGCCTGGGAGAGTGTAATAACGATGTTAGGACCCAGCACTTAGCTAAAATAAATAAATAATTGTGAAAATTATGTCATTGTTGGTTGTACATGGGAAATTAAGTCACGTTTCCTGGATAAACGTTTTAATTTGACCCATTCATCCACCACAACCTCTGTATTTCAAGACCTTTGTCACTCTTGACACAACCTCATCTAACTTTCTGTCAGAAAGGCTGTCTAGCAGAAAGCCCAGAAGGCAAGCATATTTTTTGTTTTAGGAAATAAAAGATGTGGAATGGTGTTGTAAAAAAAAAAAAAAAGCTTTTACACATTTTTTTCACATTTTGTTATATGATTTTATCATGACTGCTTATTGTGCAAATCTCACTTTCCTGTGAGCCAGTTACCATTCACTGTAAGTGTGTAGCTTATATTTTCTGTATGTATGGTTGCCTAATGAGTTTCCTTTCATAGATGAATATTCTTTTATATTAATATTAAATATGTATTATTATAATATTCCCTATGAGAATCACGTTCCTATGGCTATGTTAGCAAATCACTTTGAAAATTAGGGAGAAAAATAATAACAGAGTGGTCAAAGTATCAAGCAAAAACCCTTACCTATTACTTGCTTTATAGCCTGTAATAACAACAAATTAGAGAGCTCAGCAGTAAAGAACACAAATAATAAATTACCCAATAAACTCCAATTGTATGCATAATAACAAAAATGCATATGTGCAAGCTTTAAATTTGCAACAATCATTTTAACAGTAAGCAAAGATGGCAGACTACTATTTTGATGTATCATTTGTAAGATTATTGGGCTTATTAACACAGTCCAAACAAATATGGAATTTTCAAGTTTCACTAGAAGTGAAATCATTACAGATATATATTAAATTATGTTTAATATATTTTAAATATATATTTAAACTAGCTATATAGCTCTCTAATCAGTTGTGTTATGTTACTTTGGGCTGTAGTCTATATAGTAACGCCGTATATGGGTAACCAGTTTGAATGGAAACCTAACCTCACATTGCTTAAATGTGTCACCTTTATGAAATAAGAGAGATACAACATGTTCAAACTTCATTATCAATTTACACAACAAATTTACTCGTATTGAAGTATTTTCCCAGAAACATCATACCTTTAAGCAAGCAATTAATCAGTACTTACTAAGTTACTAACATTAACTTTTAGTTCATTTTAACCTTTTAATTTAACAATAATCTTTTTAATCTTGCTGGGTAAAAAACTAAAACTGTGCAGACTTGTGTTAGTTTTACTATAGTGTTAAAAACAATAAACTTTTTCTCACAAAAGTTCCCTCACAAATTCTTCCAATTATTTGAAAAAGATATGGAAATGGGTGAACAGGGTACAGCAATAGTTAGAACCTCTATTTCATTATGCATCTTCGTAATATATTCCGCTTGTCTGTCACTTTAATTAATGGCTGTCCTTCTCCATAAACCGCCCAGAATGTGAGATTATTTATTAGTACCTAGCCATTTATCACCAGTGTGATACGTAAGTGACAGAGAGAGGGGAAGTGAGAGTTGGCAACATTATAATTGATCATTTTTCACTTGATATAGTCAGAGTGATTGTGGTAAACTCTTGGTTGCAGTGTGTGATTCTGTCAACACTGACAACAAAAATAAGGTGCATGAATAAAGCAGGTTATTTAGATTGATTAAGTGCCGGCAGTAACATTAGGTTTCAATAGACTCCCCAATACCTGAAGAGAAAATAATGTTTTAGATCAAACTGTTGTAGTAGAAGATAAGCAGATCACTAAGTAAGGATTCTACTCTTGCATTTATATTTTATTCTTTATAATTAATTAATAACTGGACATCTAATTCTCACTGTTAAATCATTAAATCTATCAAAACAAATAAAACACAGTGTTATCTCAAAAGATACGCTGCTAAATGGCAAGTCGTGATGATGATGATCTTTGAAGGTTTATTTGGCTTACAATGCTTTAATGAATGGGCAGTGAGGCTAAAGAGACTAAGGTTAACATCACTGAGAGAAAGTCTCACTTTGGCAGTATTCCAGCAGTTTACAGTGTTGTCAAAAAAACTGAAACACTAAATTACACCAGCGACACATCACAGACTAATCACAGCAGCCTGTTGTAGTTGCTTTTTGGTAATTTATGACTAGAGGCATGGTGCACAACCATGTTGCACTGAAACAGCAGTTGAAGAATGCATTATTTGTTGCCATGAGTCACACTGTTCATCTGCCATGACCAGTAAAAAGCCTCGTAAGAAAAAAAAATCCCTTTGTATGGAAGATGCAGCAATCTTCACAATTGAATATATTGTATGTACTTTGAATATGAGGGAGTGTTTCTCTGTGTGTTTCCCAGAGAAACCATTGCTCAGTTCAACAAAGTACCATTCTTGATCTTTGATGGACAGGAGGAGTACTTGAACAATACATCAAGAGGCATCACCTAACATGTTTGGATATAAACGTTAAAGATTTCCCGTATGCCAATAATTAATAGCAATACAAGAGGCACAAAAGTAGACATGAAAAAAAAATGTATGTTACTTTTCCTACTAGACTGATTGGCACAAAACACTGGAATATACTGTACTATGTGCCATCATGAAAAAAATTCCACAAATGAATACTAGTAAAACTCTTCTATATGTTGATTATTGTATTGTATTGAAAAGACAATTTGGCCATTCTTATCTTTTTCCCTTTCTTTTTGAGCTAGGAGTGACTATATTTTAATGAAAAGGTAATTAAGAACACTAGCATGTTTGTTTTTGGGTGTGTCAAAGATACCTGCTGATTACCGCTGAGTAATGTGAAAGTAAAATCCTAGGATTTTACAGACATGGGCTTTTAGTACAATTAACCACTGAACAAGCCACATTGTTTGTTTGATATTGCAATAAAAATTCTTCAAAAGCCACCAACATCACAAACATCGAGAGGTCCAGTTCAGACTTCTTACTTGAGGTGATGCATAGCAGAGAGCTTGCAGCTGCATGTATCTGTGGCCTCCACTGTCAGAGTGATAGCATCCCTTATTTTAATAAATTAATACAACTTAAATGGGTGAGTTTTTAAAATATTCACCTCGTACAGGGAAACTTGATATGGAGACCAAAATCATTTTCATGTACCAAGTTTTAAACATTTCTTCTCTAAAGTTAGGCATTTTATCAAGGACGTCTGTGGGGATTGACACGCTTATGGAGCTAGCCTCAAAGAACTGCAGTTTTTGGCACTTCATTTGTCAGCCATCGAGGTGGCTTGATGTATTTTAGTATTAGGCAACATATTAATTTGGAGGAATACAGTTACAGTTTGAGATCTAGGTTTTGTTCTTTGGAGAAACTATAAATATAAGACATCTGACAAATGAAAAACGTTAAAGTGGCCATTAAGTTTAAAAGTTTAAGATGTAAGTTATAAAGGACTTGTGTTTTGTTGGAACAGCTAAATGAGAACACCCAGAGGAACTGGTGGGGGCCTTCATGGTTCATCAATTAAAAGTTAGCGTTTTTACATTGGTAAACCCAGTGAAAATGATTTTTCATAACCAACTTGTACAGGTAATAATAACAACATATTGCTAAAAGTCTCCCTGGGCTTGTAAAGTTATTCTTTTGAACTTGCCTCTATACTGTGGGCTGAGAAGATGAGTTTCATTAGGGGGATAAAACACACCTTAATTAGCTTTACCATTAGTCTATTCCTGCCAAGCTTTTCCAGTCACAGCAGACCTTTAATTCTGTTTAATTACCTTGGAGATTCCACTGTATGCACTCTTCCTTGACATCACAAGACAACATTAATTTCTCAACAAGTTTTGTGTGTGTGTGTGTACTGCTAAGAGAAGTACATGATGTTTATCTTGTGACTAGCAAGACTTATGAATATGGTATGACACATTATGCATTACAGTTTGCAGATAACTTCTTCAAGCATTTCTTCAATCATTATTTATTAACTTAGCAATTTACTTGTTTATTTATTAACTAATCACATAAAAATATCAAAACAATTTGTATTTCACATAGGTACATAAGAAGATTTGATGTAAAATTTTAATTAAAAAATCCCTTTCATGAGATGGATAGGAGGACACCTACAAAACTGTAGATTGGTCTGAACAAATAATATATGAGAATTAGCACATGGTTGTGTTTGCTTCCAGCAAAGTATAATCAATCACAGTGTCATCTGACTTGACTTTGAAAATTGTTCATCATTGGTTAATATATTGCAGCTATAATCACCCTGTGCTGGCATGGCAGTCTCCTTCTTAGCAGCCTGCTGACTTACAGTTAGAACTGTAGTAATGCAAATGAGCCCATAAAGTGTCCCTATGTGGGGAATTCCCCTCTCGACATCAGACTGACATCAGTGCAGTAGTGCTGCCTCTTATTCTACAATTCAGTCTCTTCTTCATACAAAATAATTAGATTTAGTTTTTTCTGTATTTTGGCTTTTTTGTCTATATAATAAAATGAAGAAAGAACATAGAAAAAATAGAATATACAACTGGGTGAAAAGGCAAAGTGTTCGGGGGCAAGATGTAAGGAAATTGGCGATGATTAGAAATGAAAGCACACGAGAGGGTGCTACTAAGTTATTTATATTAAGCTATTGAGAAGGCTAGGCGAGAAATTATGTGATTATTATTCTTTGATTTGCAAAGCTATGTTGTGATTGGCCCTTTCTTTGGTGGTGGCATTAAACTTTATGTTTATGGGTCCCAGTGTTAAGCCCATTTCCACGCTCCCCATTCCACACACAAAGTATTGACATTCCATTTAAGTTGACAACAGTGAGGAGGGTATTTTATGACAGAAATGTAATGGAAATGCATGCAGGAGGTATTGCAGTAAAAGATATCACCCAATTACATCTTTGCATAGTTGGAGAGTAAAAAAGAAAACAAGTGCATGATGCACCACTGCTTTGTTCATAAAGAACAAAGGGAGAGGGATTCATTTCAGCTCAGTCTGCTGTATTAAAACACACACAAACAGAATAATAGTCTCCAAAGAAAATCATACTATGTATATGTGTAGCGGGAAATATTAACATTGAGATTATGTTTGACATGATAATTAATTATAAAAGTTTAAAAGTGCTGCATCTATATGTAAAATCACAATGTCTTTACTGTGTTCAGAGCTGAGAAAGAAATACATCTGGATTGTTAACATGGTTGTTCAATGAAGTTGCTTTGTGAGCAAATGGAAAACAAATTAGGTTAACATATTGTGACAAGATAAATAAAACCTTGATCAATTAAGTGGTTGAAAAAGACGGGAGTCCGGCATTCAGTGGGAGCAGCCTTGCTGTTACAGTTTAATTCTTGAGCCACAGAGAAGCATTGATTCTCCTTGGCATCCTGTCCTTGTCATTACAATTGATGCTGAGGCCAGCCCAAACCATTTTCAACAACCACTAATGGCTTCAAGGAATTCAGTTGGACTTGTGGCAGAATTCTAATAAGCAGATTTTATGAATTTGGAGTGCAGGAACTAGAAGGCAGATTGCTGCAGGTCGTTCAGAGAACACAGTGAATGCATTAACAAAACAATTCTCTCCCATTACTGCACAGTTGGAATTACCTCTGTTCTAAGATGCTGAAATGAGATCGAGGTGCCAGAGAGGTCAGCTTTTCTGATGAAACAAGTTGCAATAGTTATAATTGTAACCTGGCCGCACAAACATTTCAGCTGTTTAAAGAGCAGTTTCCTTGACTATCTAACACACTAATGTATGACATTCAAGCAGAAAAAGAAAAGTTTTCTTTTTCTCCTTAGCTCTTGATATATTCTGGAAGAACATATTTTATCTCTCATGTGTTGGACTCCCTAAGGGGGCATATACAGAAGGAGAAGAAAGTTATTTTAGAGCAGCACTTTTCTCTGAGATCAGGTAGGTTTCTGCTGGTCACTCTTATTTACATTTCACTCCTTTTTTTTTTTTTAAACAATCCCTCTTGATTCACTTGCTAATGCAATGTATTTTTTAATCACACATATATTAATCTCTTTATAACCAAACCTTATAATTAAAAATGTAAATGTTAAACATAAACGAGAATCAAATCTTATGGAATCCACTGAGGGAGGAACTGACAGAAACATAAACTTGTGTTGCATTGTCAGAACAGCGAGAGACAGTTTGTGTACAGCCCCACAGCCATTCTTACACAACAGAGACATTTTCTGTCTGTCTCCTGTATGCCTCTGTCTTTGGTTCTCCATCTAGTCAAAAGTTCTTTGTTCAGTCTGGAACTGCACCTCTACTTCAAAAGAATTCAGTGAATTGAAGAAGCTGTTGCAGTAAAAGTGCAGCATTTAAGTCAACTGTGCATTCCCCCTTCAGGCCAAGCAATGTTTTCCTCCACATAAGTCGAATACAGCAACTTTCAGATCTGCTCTACCCCACCCTATTAAATCGAACTCTGGACAATGAAGGGTAGAATAGTTGTAAGAATTTAAAGTAGTCTAAACCTGCTGTATCCAATTTATGTGTATGGCTTACAAAGAAAAAGCATATTGCCCACATACAGTACAAGCTAAAGAATGAGGGACATTATTCTCTAACCTCCATGTACCGAGTGCATTAAATTGCTCTCTTCCTGATGGGGATTCTTACATTCTTGAAAAATACCAACTCACAAGAGTTGGTATTTTTTCCTACCCTTCAGGTAGGACACGGTGTACATATAAGTTGAATGGCAACTTCTCTCTTTCTGTACCAACTCTTGAACAGAAACACTAGCAAGAGTGCAAAGCTCCAAGCAGTACTACCTTCATGAGAAGCTAAATGAACCAAAGTGAATATAAGGCTTGATGGTTAATAGCACCCAATTTCTTGAAATGTTTTAACTGCAATATTACCTAAACTATTGCTACTGCTATTAAGAGCTGAAGCTTTTAAAAAGTGGTAAAAGTATTTACTACTTGATAAAAAAATGCTAATACTTTTACTATACTTACAGTGGCCCTGAGAGGTCAAACGCACTGCAACTTACAAAAATGCCAGCAAAAAGAAAAACAATGCAAAAGCACACAAAACATAATTGAAGTTGAATGAAGGAGAATGGAAGTTGAATAAAAGACAAAGTAAGGTTAATAAAACAAAATGGAAGTAGAAAAAAAACTAAACCTCACGAAACATAACAGAAATGTTTTTGGGGAGACAGAAACCAAAACATGCGAAAGACTGCACTGAGACATGTTTAAAAGAAACAGAGACTTCATCGCTGTTGTAAGGCAGAAAAAGATGCAAGGTAATATGCGTTTACTGGTATATAACATGTAATACTGTTGATGAATGTTGGCTTTTAGCTGTTTAACTTTAGCCAGTTAGCTTGTCACTTCGGCAGTTGTTCCGTCACATTGTTGTCTCCCCAAAAGCACTTCCGTTGTGTTTTGTGAGTTTCTTTGTTGGTTTTTTTTGTGAGCTTTTGCAGCATTTTTTCTAATTCCATTGTGTTTTAACTCAACTGTCGTTTTTTTTTTCTATTTCCGTTGTGTTTTTTTCAATTCTGTTGTGTTTTGTGAGCTTTTGTAGCATTTTTTTTTTTTTTTTTTTTTT
>VUQS01054920.1:65513-75892 GCA_015108495.1 Heterochromis multidens | reverse complement strand
GGGTCATATCCACAAGAATAGGGGTTGCGTGACATGTAGGTTGGTCTGGCTTGGTGGGGGTCCTGGGGATGGGGGCTGTGCCATCGGCCCCCTGTGTCTCCCTCTCTCACCCCTGCTGTCTCTCTCCTCGTCCTGGTGCCTATGGTGTCTGGCCCTCAGAGGTTCTCTGGGGCGCAGGCTGGTCCAGTGTGTTGCCCTTGGCGTCTCCATGGGGGGTGGTTTGCTGTCACGGGGTGGGTACCTTGGTGGAGGGGAGGAAGACAGAACAAAAGACACACTCCAAAACACAAGGCCAAGTCGACCTTTCATTGGCTACAGCAGAAAAAAGTGAAGGTTCTGGAGTGGCCATCTCAGTCTCCTGACCTCGATATCATTGAGCCACTTTGGGGAGATCTCAAACGTGCAGTTCATGCAAGACAGCCCAAGAATTTAGAGGAACTGGAGGCATTTTGCCAAGAAGAATGGGCAGCTTTACCATCTGAGAAAATAAAGTGCCTCATCCACAACTACCACAAAAGACTTCAAGCTGTCATTGATGTTAAAGGAGGCAATACACAGTATTAAGAACTAGGGTATGTAAACTTTTGATCAGGGTCATTTGAAGAGTTTCTGTTGTCATAATGATTTCAAAAGGGCAAACACAATTGTTTGATAATAAACTTCACCCAACCACTAACCATGAGTGAAAGAAAAGTTTTTGTATTATCATTCATATTCTCTGAAAAATGGCCAAAAAAAATCACAAATTCTGCCAGGGTATGTAAACGTATGAACACAACTGTATGCCTTCTAAATCTAGATTTCTCCTGGGCCATGTAACTGTCATTACTTCTTTAAAAAAAGCTATTGTTCTGGATGAATGCTATCCAATGGGGAAGACTGGCCACAATAATGTCTGAATGAGACTTGGCAAATGATTGAATGAAATGAAATGTGAACACACTACTACGGAGGAGAATCTTGCTACATGTGCCAGTGTTTCCCAGACCCTGCTTTGTGTATATGCACAAGCTTGCATAATGAACTGAAAATGCAGAAAATAGACCTATCTACTGTTAAGTGGTTCCTAGTAAAAGTAATAGGTAATCAGTGCACAAATGGTTGAAATAAATTGATGAATACTCATCTCCTTCAGCCCACTGAAGGCTTTTCTTCAGTATTTTGTTCAAGCTGGAGACATGACAGGAAGTTTTTAACTTATTCAGGAAGAAAGAGAATTGCAGCATCTAAAGGAGGAGACTTAAAAGAGGTGCAGAGATTAAAGTTTGAATTTGTTTTTTTCATTTATCTTCCCCAAAGATAAAACCAGGATGATTTGTGGAGTATTTTAGCTTGAAATATACTGTAAATCCATCTTGCCTGTTCTTTTTTACACCTGTGTGTGCATTTAGTTCTGGCAATCAGTTAACATTAGCAGGCCATGTCATTTCATCATTTCATTTCATTATGATAGATTTGTAGATCAAGTCATGCTAATCTAGTTGGGTTGTGTGGGAAGTGACTGTTTGATATGTAACAGATATTTTGGATTTACTGAACAAAATCTTTTGACTTGATCATTTAAATATATTTTGGTTAGCATTATGGAAAATTATTGGCCTTACATGTAACACATATTGTGTTTAGTCACAGAGCTCTGACGTTTAAATCTCATGTATGGCAGACTGTCACCCTTTTAATTATTTTCAGAATATGTAGTCAAATTTCAGCATGTCAAGGTGACTTGGAAAATAAATAAGTGTGCATCCCTCTCTGTGTGTTACACTGAGAGAAAGACAGCAAAAGGGAGAAGAGTATAAAGGGTTTATTAAGACTTTCACCAAAGCAAATAAATCATTACCCAGCCTTTTTATCAGTCCTCTGTTCAACAGGCAATAAAACACACATCAGATCCAGCTGATCACTGGAAAATCATCCCTGAGCCTCTTCAAGGCATTATCCTAGGTGTGCAGAAAGACATACAACCACACTCGTTCACACACATTCACAAACCCAACCTCAATGCTCTTCCCACTCATGTGCATTGGCTGCTAGAGCTGTCTTTGTGTCCCATCACCATAACAACTGCCTCTCTGAACATTGTAAAAAAAGAAAGGGAAAAAGCCGAAGTGAATTTCTCTGTTTGACTTGGAGATAGTGAGAGTAGTGGTCGGCAGCTGCTCACAGCATGTCAGTGGTGTCTGTGAACAAGAAACAGGCTTGTAGAGGCAAACGGGTTGCAGATGACTTGGTGAGAAGAGAAAGGAGGTGTGTGATGTGAAATTTGGAAGGTGTTGTATCGTGTGACTTTCAGAGCGTGGGATAAACAGTATATGATGCTGCACATGGTGAGTGTCAAATGGCTGCTGCTTTCTGTTCTCATTCTTGCATGTAAGTGCTCATATTCGTAAGCATGCGTTTAAATTTGTTGTGTTACATGTCTTCATTAAGTTGTGTAAAATGTAATGAGTTTATGTGTCTGGAGGCTTTTGCACATGCGGATGTTATGTAATGAGAGAAGCTGGAAGACCTTGAGAAAATGAAGGAGTAATGAAAGTTCTCTGTAAATCTCATTTGGGATACTGCAGATATTTTGTAATTACATCCTGGAGATGATGTTAGGCTATTATCCATGTTTTTATTGACATTTTATATGTTCAGTATTACATTTTTGTTAGGTCAGTTTCTTTCAATATTTCCTTTTGTCTTCTGTAAGTACAGAACATTCTCATTGGAACAATTCTGGGCTTTACTTTTGTGTCTCAGATTTATTGTTGCCCTGATTCGTCAGACTATTTTAATCTATTATGAAGTGCTAGCACTGGTGCCTTGCTCACAGCTTAATTTCTCACTTTATACTCTACAGACTTGCACTTGCATTGGTAAAGGTGATGAATATTTTTAATCATAAGTCACAAAGGAAATTAAGTGTTTTGTGTGTGTGTGTGTGTGTGTGTGTGTGTGTGTGTGTGTGTGTGTGTGTGTGTGTGTGTGTGTGTGTGTGTGTGTTACATCTGAACTCAACATATGATGTTAGCCTCAGGATCTCATTTTCTTGGCACTAATCTCCAAAGAAGAACTCTTCTTTTCAGTGTTATTTTGCATCTCCTTTTTTGGTCTGTCCTATAATAGCTTATATACCGTATCTTCTGAACATGGTCCATTTGCTTGCCATGACTGAACAGAAATAAAACCTTCAAACACAGAAGGAGAGAGCAATGACTTCAGCTTTCATCTCTGGACTGCATTATTAAACATCCCCATCCACAGAAGTCTGACATCATCCAGTCACAGCTGTTTCTTCCTCCTCTTCCCCTTCTCCCTGTTCCCTTGTCTCCCTCCATTAGGCAAACCTGAAGAAATTCATGGAGTATGTGCAGCAGAGGAACGTTGAAAAGGTCTCAAGGTTCCTGGAAAAAGGCCTGGACCCTAACTTCCATGACCCAGACACAGGAGGTGAGCAAGTCTATGCTAAGATTTCCATCCCTACCATACTTGAGTTGACTTATTGTTTACTATTGTTTTTTCTTTTCCATCCTTGATTTGTCTTTTCTCTCCTTCTGTCTTCATCACAAATGACCATGTATGGATTTTCTGAAATAAGCTTTCTGCATACTGGGTAAAGCTGGATTACTCTCTTTGCTAATCTCCTCATGTATATGCAAATGTTTGTCCAGCCATAAAGGAGATTTCAATGCTGGGTGACCTGTAGTGTAGCAGATGAGCTGCGAAGTGAGGGGAACATGAGAATAGGCTGATTTAACACTAACTGGAAGCAGCCAGCAGACAGGAGGGTGACAGTCTCAACGGCCAAGGCAGTTATCCAAATGCAGAGTCATTGAAAATGTAAAGCCACAGATAATTTTGTCATAAAATGTGTTGATTCAAATGGTGGGTATTTCGAGAGAAGAATGTACAATAATGTCAGTGGAAATAAGTTGAGTTTTCAAAAATATTTTTTGCTTGCTTGTGCTTACAGAATGTCCTCTAACGCTAGCAGCACAGCTGGAAGGCTGTGCAGAGCTCATCAAGGTGCTGAAAAGTGGAGGGGCACATCTGGACTTCAGAACAAAAGATGGTATTACTGCTCTGCACAAGGCCGTGCGCAGCAAGAATCATACAGCGCTTATAGTGAGTACAGTTCACACACATATACAGCTGGCTCATACCTTTTGCTAGAGCAACTGCCTTCATGCAGACTTCCCCTTTAGAAAAGGAGAGTTTGCAGGCAGGTAATGTCTGGCAGTAGGTGCTTGGGCTGCTGAGCACAGAAGGCACTTACTAAATGTGTGAGATTGAATGGGCTGACATAACCACTGAAAGGCCTTGCACGTGTCTGGTTTGAGGAGGCTTGTAACCCAAATGAGAGGGGTTATGTGAGTCATATTTCCTGTTGAGCTTGAACTGTTGAAATTGGAATTAGTTATTTCCACGTTTGATACCATACACAGTTATGGTATCGAAAGATCCTAAAGATCTAATAGGCGAGAGTTACAAATTTCAGGATCTACAGCCTGAAAAGCACTGCCACCTTTTGTCCTGAGCCTGGATTGAGGAATTCTCAACAAGCCCCGGTTGAAGCACCTCAGCTTTCTGCTGGTGTCAGGTGTCTGACCATACAAGGCTTGAAACTTGATCTCAAGAATCTTAATTTTGATGTTAAACAGTGTAAAGAACTGGCAGCCTGTCCAAGGTGTACCCCACCTCTCACCTTATGACAGCTGGGATAGGTTTCATTCCTCCCACAACACCGGTTGTGAAAATGGATGGATGGATGGAGTTAAGTGAGACCTTCAGGATAAGAAGGAAGACTTGGAACAAGAATTGAAAGGAAAATAAATTGGTGGGAAAAGGAAGAGGATTTCAGTGTTAGCTAATGGACACAAGTTTATCAATGTTTTTCAGCTGGTAGAAAAGGGAGCAAACTAAATGATATTCTTACTGGTCAAAACTCAAAGCCTTGTCCCTACAGATTACAGCGGCTAGGTTTTACAAAAGAAAATAAAGAGCCTAGACTTTCCATCAATGGGACAATGACTGCTCAGCAAAAAAACTTTTGTTTTCTAAGTATTTAGCTTTAGAAAATTATCTGCCATACAATATTTTATTTAGTTAAAGAGATACAGCACAACAGACAGTCTTTACAGATGAGGCACAAGTGAATTATATAATTTGATATTCTTAGATCGTAACAATAGTAGAAGACAACTTTAAAATAGCTTTTATTTGCCAGAGAGGATGGAACTAGTAGAGTGTAAACATTATCTTTAGACATTTTTGTTCTTAGTCAGCATTTTTGGTTTCTGTTATTAATCACATGTGAAGGTCTCTTTGACCTTCTCATTGCATTGTTATAAAAAATACAACCAAGACTGGCGACTAAAGACCCTAAACTTGCCTCTTTTCCCACTAGACGCTGTTGGACTTGGGTGCATCTCCTGACTATAAAGACAGCAGGGGGCTGACTCCTCTCTACCACAGTTCAATGGTAGGAGGAGATCCCTACTGCTGTGAGCTGCTGCTGCACGATCATGCACAGGTTGGCTGTGTGGATGAGAATGGCTGGCAGGAGATACACCAGGTAATACACAGTGAAACATATGATTACCCTAAACCAAACTGCATGATTACCCTAAACCAAATAAACCACAGCCCAAAAGCCGAGTCTTAACCCTCAAACCTCCCTTTGAAATCTTGAGGACAGGCCAAAGTGTCATCACAATACAGAAATGTCTTCGCTATAATGGTTTTGAACTAAAATTGTTCTGTACAGACACGTACACTTGCACACACACAGAGACAAAATTATAGGGCTGTGTGCAGAATATAAATGCAGATTCAGGGTAAGAGGTCTTGCCTGATTTTCAAATTTCATTGAATTGATCTTTTCTGTTTCCTCACTTTTTGAATGAATGAGTTTGTTGGAAGTTCCAGGTTGGGAAGAAAACATTTTTTGGGGCAAATGGCATTTAAATGAATTTACACTTAAAACTTTGAAATAGCTAAATTATTTTTTGTATTTGAAAAGTGCTGGTTTTTTTTTTTTAAACATAATCAATTTAACAAAAGTAGTTGTATTAGGTAGACGATCAAAAAGGCACAGGATCTATGCACCAGAGGTTTGGGCTAGTCGTTTATGAGAAACTACTGACACCACTGTTGTATAGTACTATACACATAATGTCAGATCAGTCCAGTGTCTGGCTCCTCTCTCACCTCTGAACAGCTCACCAACAAATGTGTGAAGTGGGTGCGAATGTGGGTCAGCACATAGCTGTAGTAGGGCACACTGGGAAAGCTGGTTAGGGGGGAGATGATCAATCTGAGGTTTATGAAGTGTGTCTCCCAGTGTGCAAAGAATCGAGTGAATAGAAATCTCTCAGCACAGATTGCCTCCGAAAATAACAAAGCGCAAACTGAGTAACTGTTTATACATTAGTGAGGCACAGGACCTGTGGAATTTTTTTTTCTTTAGTAGGTTTGTGCTTGCATTTGTTTAGGACAGTATATTGAAGTAATATACACATATGTACTTATATACACACACATCTTGCTGACTTTGTGGAGAAATTCATCTCATATTCCAGAACACATGGTGCAGTGAGCACTACTTCCCTCCTTCTGAAACTGTCCGTGGTGCTGATGTTATTTTTTTTTTTAAATGATGGCTCCACCTCCTCCAAAGCACTTGTAAAGTGCACACAAGTGGAAAGACTTACTGAGTCTGATTGTAGACCCCTTTATGAAGGGGTATAGCCATGAACAATAACTGTATAAGAAGAATTGGAAAGTAATATCTTAATTTATAGAAAGCACATTATTAAACTTGGGCTTTGGCCAAGATAGACCATGGAGAAAAACTATTGTTACTTAAATAAATGGGCGAATTGAAGTGCTTTTAAGTACTTGTTGCTTACTTTCCTATAAAATACACAATTATGTCTGAGTTATTACCAACCTAAAGTGGCTGTAAATACACATTGAGTCGTTTATGGATATTTTTTAGTATTTCAGCTGTATTTCTTTCTGTATTTACTACCTGCTTACTACTAGTGGAAAAAACCCCAAAACAATCTATAATTTAACATATATATTGCAAAGTACCTGGCAGTCCAAGTAGTGGTACAGTGTACCTATATGACCTAAGTGAAGAATTTTATTTTTTTTATCATTTTAATAATTTTTATTTTTCACTTAAAAAGTGCAGACAACAGATTGTTAGCATTTTACACACGTGCAGATACACACACACTGCCTTGTAAACATAAAGCAGGATAGTGCCTACATGGTGTCTTTGTGTGTGTCAGGGCTTTTATGATTATATGCGCGTGATGAAGGGCACCAGAGGTCTGAAAGTTCTTATACTCTAAATGCAGCCAAACAGGCATGTTGAATGGCAACAATTTGCTGTAAATAATAGTATCAGAATAAAGCTTAGTGTATTTGAAAGGGAACCTTCTTTGTCTTTACAAATGCTTATCATGAGTGGCTTTATATCAGAAGGAGGATGTATATATTAACCCGGTGAATATACTAAGATATTTGAAGTTAGTAGTAAGAGAAACACAGGTCATTAAAGAGAGGCTGTATGCATCATGTCAGTATGTATTTGCCTCTCTCCTGCACAAACCTTTCATTACACACGTCATGAATTTCACCTTCATCTGTCTGTTTTTCTTTTTTCTATAGTTACTTAAACAACATCAACCTAGTGTATTTGATCTCAAGGTCTCGCAATTATTCTTACTTGGAAGTTATTGCGAGCAAGATGAAACGTTCTCAATTTGTTTTTGATTTCACGGATTAGTTAAAGTGAACTTTGTTTCCAAGGATAATAAAGAAAATTAATAAAAAATCTTAAATGAAACTTAATTATTTGCGAACTAAACCAACCATTGTGTTCGGGAGAGTTTTATTGAACACGTCAGCTCAATGAATGCTCATTGTACTGGAACGACGGAAGGCCTCTTGCAAGTAGTGATCTCTAGATGTTACTTAAGAGATTTTATGGTATTCACTCAGCTTTTACATTTCTGTAGTGAAATGTCAAAACAATCTACACTTACTTACTTTTCAACCCTAGTGGTTGTACAAAGCTCTTTATAATGCACTTCGCTTTCAGAAACACTGACACACCAATTATGGCAGAGCTACTTGGAGTTCAGTGTTTTACCCAAGGACACTTTGGCATGTGGAGCTGTGGGGATACTCTTGTGTATTTTGCATGATTTCTACAGCAGAATGAATTTAGAATAAACTTTTTACTGTTTTTCTGCATTACATTTATGATTTTGTGTATGGCTTTCTTGGCCCTGGCCACACTGCAAAAGACAGAAATCCATATAGCAATTTTACTGCAGATAATGCTAATGAACACATCTTATCACACACATCTTTTTATTCTTTGAACAAGTGGTGTTTAATGGGCAATAAAAAGCAATTTATGACAAGATTGTGCATTTAAAAGAGTTTGATGAATCGACCCTGGAACACTCTGTACAGTTTTAGAATAAGAGTGCAAAGATGTTCTTACAATTATTTGTTCCTTATGTATGTTTTCACTTCTACCATTTGGAGATAAGAGTAAATCTAAGAGTCCTTCAGTCCATCACACTTTTACCCCATTCCCTTACTTTCAACTCTCCTTCCACATTTCTCCCCTTCTCTATGTCCTTGCCAGCATTAGCATTCCTTGGGCATGTATTGTGTACAATAGGATACACTGTAGAAGGGCTGATAACCAACAACAATCCCAGAATCATTTGTGCACAGTCGCACTGCTGTCACACACTGTTAGCAAGACAGAATAGAGAAGTGAGAGAACAATTGCTGGGGAGAGTTGCCTCCTCTTTGTCAATAACACGGACAAACCACGGATTTGGAGGGGAAAAGGGAAAAAGAAAAGATAGAGATTAGATGAAAAGTTTATTGCTCCGAGTTATGTGAAACAAGAAGCAGAAAAAGTAGGAAAAGGCATAACTCTTGCTAGAACAGCTTCACAGATTACATTTAGCCTTAGGTGATACAAATAAGGTTTCCCCTTCCTTTTAGAAACTGTTAGCAACATAGGTGAGAATATTTTTACAAAGAAATTAGCCCAAGGAAAAGCATGGGCTGAAGATTCAGTAGTTTTCAATCATTTAGATCTGGGATGTCAAATTAAGGGCCACATACAGGCCACTTTGATCTGAACCAGTGAAACTACATGACTACAAATGTGTAAAATTACAGAAACTGTCCTGGTAGTTAAATTCCCAGACTGTCTTGTAATTATAAAATATAAAGTTTTTTTTTTGGGGGGGTATCAATAGGAAAAGCAGTAAAACTTATGAAAATACAGGTAAAAGTTCGAAATCTATGCACTCCTTCACATTTTCCAAAGCCATCCAGTGGGCCGGATTTGAGTCTTTGTTGGGCCAATACTGGCCCCGGGCCTTATGTTTGACACTCCTGATTTAGATAATCTATAGAAAGAAATATGTAGACTTTTCTTTGTATTTGATTACATTTAAACTATTCCAGTATAGTATTCCAGTACATAAGTACAGTTGTGGTAAAGAAAAGATTAAGGTTACATTAACATTACATTAATCTGGCCATGTCAGAGTCTCTGTCTCAAAACAAGTCTCTGTTACCTGGTGTGCTTCAGTCAGTAACACCCCAATTAACAAGTCAGACTCAAAAAAAAAAACAAAAAAAAACATTTTAATAGAGTGTTGATTCTCCTTTGGCTCATGATAAATCTTAAGACCCTAAAATGTGCTGTTGACTAATTGAGTAATTTGGCTAAGTTGCAAATACCGATTACATCCCTGGTTAATTTCCGGGCTGGCCCCTTTGTCATTCTTTAACACATCTCATTTCTCTACAAATATGACTGTTAAGTCAGCTACCCTACTAATTTCCATTCTTTTTTAGAGACTGTGTGTGATTATTTCTTCTTGACTCTGTTACTGTAAATGTGTTATCTCTATCCTTTCAGGCATGCCGCTATGGCCATGTGCAACATTTGGAACACCTGCTGTTCTATGGAGCTGACATGAGTACCCAAAATGCATCTGGAAACACGGCTCTGCATGTGTGTGCCCTCTACAACCAGGTACCACTTGTTTCAGGGAAAAAAAATTAAAAAAAATTGACTATTTCCTTGGAATAGAGGGAATTACATTTGCATTGTGGTGGTGGTGGTGGTGACATGGTGGTCAGTGGCCATTTGATGCGTTTACATTATACACCAAGCACCAGAGCCAGTTTCCCATCTGAGAGTGCGTTGGCATCTTTACTCTAGTGGTTATTGTTGTTTAAACTAAACTAAAATCATACATAGATGTTCTGTTAGGAATAACTCAAAAAATCTTGCATTGTAACCATTGTCTGTGAAGTAGGTCAGAGGAATCCAG